>JAQGBU010000584.1:0-23687 GCA_034698605.1 Isotoma decorata
TAGGTTACCAGGTCACCACTAGGTTACCAGGTCACCACTAGGTTACCAGGTCACCACTAGGTTACCAGGTCACCACTAGGTTACCAGGTCACCACTAGGTTACCAGGTCACCACTGCTTTTCAGGGTAGCATGCCCTTAAAACCTGGGGTAGCTTACCCTAAACCCCCGGGGTAATCCCCCTAAAAACCGAGAGCAGCATACCCTAAAAACCTTAAGTAGCATGGCCTAAAAACCGGGTGGCATATACGCTAAAAACCCTGGGTAACCCCCCTAAAAACGCAGAGAAGCATACCCTAAAAACCCGGAGTAGCCTACCCTAAAACCCGAGCGCCAGGGTTGCATACCCTACTAACCGGGGTAGCATGCCCTGGTCCCGCGGAATACAACCGTTTTTTCAAATTTTATTTTCAACACTTAAAATTGATTGAGACTACTCAACCGCAAGGTGCCTGAGCCGCAAATGTGCAACCGCAAATTACCCTTTACCGTTTAAAATACATTTCAGTCACCGATTAAAAACTTTTCTCTGCAACTTGATTCAGCCCGAGCCAGGTGTTAGTCCAAAATTTGGCTTCAAATTTCTTGTAGCATGTGCATTTGTAACACCAATGAAACATTGCACCTTACTGTGAGGACTTTGAAAAGCCGGTAGATGTGACCTACTAGAGGCGTTCAAGTCACAAAAAATAAAATTTGGTTTAAGATTTCATGTAAATTTGCTATTTGTAGCCCCCATGCCAAATTTCAGCTTCCTACATTGAATTTCAAAAACCAGTGGGGGTCACCGTGTGGGGTCATTCAAATATAAAAAAATTGAGTTTGGCTACAAATTTCATGAAAAGTCGCTATTTGTAACCTGTATGCCAAATTTCAGCTTTCTATGACCATTTTCCAAGAAGAGCGTAAATTACATGACCGGTGGGGGTTTTGGCCCCCCCACGGGCGAACTACTTGATCCGCCCTGCCCATTTTCGAACTGGGTTCATTATTTGGCTAAATACAGGTGTGATCAAAATTTCATCCGAATCGGTTAAAGCATCAAAAATAGATTAAAATGAGTCCAAAATTGGCTTTCGTACATACATATTTTTAGAGATCTGCTTCACTGCACTGGGGTAGCTTTCGAAAAGGAAAATAATACTTATCACGCATGCACATCTTATATATATACGGTTATCAATACGCATAAAAGTATTCCGATGTCCGTTAAAAGTTTGAGGCTGAAAAAAGGGCGAGTAAAAATTACATAATGTTTTACAATATAAAAGAAAGCATAGTAGTAATTGCATTAATTATTAAATAATTTTACAGAAATTGGACTCGAACACTACGATTACTACGATCGCTACTGTAAATTTTTAAGTAATATTCATTTTTTTGTAATTTGCATAACTAATCTTAGGAAATAGATTATAAATTTTAAAAGTTGAATCATCATACACATAATAAGCAGCTATCTCTTGCTTTAAAGTTAATTTTCCAAATCAGAGTTACCGTAAAACTCGATTTAGAGTTCCATGGGGAGTTATTGTTTCAACCCTTTAAAAAGAATGGGGCACTATTTCGTAGTGGCCACTATTCCGGGGGGACTTATGGTTTCGAAGCAAAAATCAAAGAAAATTTTATTTAAAAAAACCCAACGATTTCTTTCGTCAAAATACAAAACTTCTTTGGATTTGCACTTTACAATTTTGGATGTGCAACCTTAAAAGTTGGGTTGAAACTCGATCCAGACTGTCTGATTTCTGTATTTCCTGTTTACATTTTTTCCAATTAATTTTATTATCTACTATTCTATAAAACGCTAAGGAAATTTGTGTGGTTTGCTTATGCGTTTTGTCAGTTTAAAACCTACAATTTTGGAAAATATGTCAAAAAATTGCAAAAAAATCTCTTCCGGTGCCATTTGATACTTCTGTTTAAAAAGTTGACCTTTAAAGGGTCAAATGTCGAAAAAACCTATTTTGGGCTGGAGGAGCTAAATACTGCGCCAGAGTCGTTAACTACCACCACCACCAAAATACGCGTGTTCTCTCTCTCTACTCATATAATACTTCTACTATCACTGAACCACTGGCACCAGAAAGGTTCTTTCATAAATAACGTGTTTGTTCCTAGCATACTGCATTTCATAATTTTTTTAAACCATCACAATAAAACCTTGAATCACAATTGGCAAGCGAGATTCCAAAACAGGGAGAAGCTAGCGTAGCGTAGCTAGCTTAAAATACTAGTAACGATATAAAAGGGTTGGTATCATTCGCCAAGTTGCGATAATAACGTTGCCCAGCTATTTCTAGTATATTAAGAATAGTAATATACTTATTGGTACCAGCTCAGTAATACAGTGGAATTATTTTTCAATTATAAAATCAAATTTATAAAAATTTCCATTATTAAAAAATAGTGTTTATAGTCCAGATGAACCTTAGGGTTTTACTAGACTGCCACTTTATTTTATCTTAATTCGTAGCTATTACAAGTGCATTTTCTGTTCTGCCAAACCTCGTTACAGGCGGTTGTCCTTAGTGGACAACCTAAACTATGGGTATGAGATCCAGGCCCTCCCGTACAGATCCCACAACTCGCACCAGGCGGACTGGTAGTGGAAAAACCTCACGTTGAGGGAAAACTATCTACCAGCCCTGGGAATTGAACCCAGCGCCCTATTCAAACAGTCCTCCACCTTGACCACCCAGCCAAGGCTACCTGGTCTAAATTTTCCATTATTAAGTGTCGTTAAATACTTCCTGTGAACGTTCATGGTATCCGACGGTGTCCGATGTCCGATGGTGTCTGAACTCTTCTAACTTTTGACGGTCATCATTTTCAAGCTCTGTTTTCAGAAATGGGTTCATATGGTCAAAATACGGTTCAAGTTCGAATATGGGCCAAATCGGCCACACCCCCTAATTTTAAATATAAAAAACACAAAATTCTGACATGAATTTATGGAAGCATGTTTCATACTGCCCTGGTCTCTCATTCGTGAAAACAGATTGAATGTCTCCTCGACCTCGCACTTTTAAATTTCATGAAACAATTTTTCTGAACAGATGAACGCCATGATCGTCACTTTCAAACGTTCAACTGGTTCAACACAACGTTTTCATTTTCATTAAGATAATCTAACGACACTTTCTTATATGTATTTGTCATGGTTTATTATACAACACGAAAACCTAAAGAAAAATCAGAAGTTCGGATGAAGCTGGACGAGAACCCAAATCAATGCATACCTTGGTGATCTTGAAGACGAATACACACCTTAAAAATAAAAACAAAAAATCAACTATTTATATTTGTCATCAAAGGTTTTAAATTACATCTGTAATGAGGAATAATGTTATAATTTAAACTCCCCTTGGTAAATTTATTTCAACCCAATCAATTATCGGGGACGAAAATTGAATTTGGCCTGACTGAGCAATAAATAAAAGCCTAAAAATACTATAAAATACAGTATTTTGTTTTGAATTATTGTTTTTTTAAAGGTTAATATAATTTCAAGTGCAAAACTACGGTATAAGTTCTAACGAAACAATACAAAAGAGACCCTATAACAAATTTTTAGTGTCCAATTGGGGTTACCGAAAGAAGAATAAGAGAAGAAAAAGGATGACGAAAAAACGACGCAGCAAAGAAGGATGAGCGAAGAATGAGGGAAGCCGTCTGACTCTTACAATGTCTCCTGGACAGCCCACGACGTTCCCCCTGGCTTGGTACAGTTTTAGGAGCTTAGCTCTTTACATGTCAGCTTTCGGGATGATAACCTATACAAAATTATTTTCAGTCCTAATTTAAAGGTCTCCTGCATTGCAAGAGACCTTGACACAAATTAAGTTCAATTGCAAGACACCTTGAAACTAGGAACGAAATCAGAATGTATACAACACTCACGGGAAATTGAGTCCTCGTCTCTCCTACTCCACCCTCTGTGTCTTCGCCAGCGCGAGCCCCAATCCCTGCCAGGAACTAAAAACGAAACAAGTGTGACATTTCATCACTACTTTCCAGGTCTCTTGGAATGCGCATTCCAAGAGACATGGAAAGTAGTTATTAAATGTGAACATATTTTAAACAATTACCATTGGAAAACAAAATGTCGTCCTCCCTTCTCGACTGCCGGTTTATGGGAACACGGTAGATGACCTCCTCTGCAGCATCTATACAGAATAAAATTTATACTTCTATCCTTGTTTCGAGGTCTCCTGTGTGGCAAGAGACCTTAAAATTCAATTGAAATTTATTTTGGTTTCAAGGTCTCTTGCAAGAAATAGAAAATTTATAAAAACTTACGACGAAGACTACGCGGCTCTTCCGGTTTTCTTCAGTTTCTTTCTCTCGGAACACGATAGCTCTCTCCAAAATCAGCACCTACAAAAGCACAATAGATGACATACTATTGCTAGCATCCAGGTCTACTGCGTTGCAAGATACGTTAAACTAAAATGCAGTTTATTCCAAACGTCTCTTGCAGTACAGGAGACCTTGAAACTAACAATGAAAAAGATATTTAAAAAACCCTAGAAAAGTGTATCGGCGGATCCTCCACATTCCTCTGGGAAGTCAGTCCACGCGACCGGTAAGGTCCCCCCCGGCAGCACCTACAGAAAGACATAAGACATTAAATCTCCAATTCGTTCCTAGTTTCAAGGTGTAGGTCTATAAGACCTTGAAACTAGGAATGAAATGGACACTTAAAAAAATTACCACTGAAATGTGTGGGTCCTCCGCTCTCCTTTGGGGAGGCTGCTCTGGTCTTTTAAAAAGATCACACCCCACAGAACCAGCACAATTAAAAAACAGGCAATTTCCATTTTAATCCTTGTTCCAAGGTATATTACATTGTAATGTTGTACACCTTGGAACTAGGATTGAAGTGGAAATTTTAAAACACTTACCGAGTAGGATGGGTTGTTCCTCCGCCCTCCTTCCTGGACGCTGCTCTGCTCCTTAAAAAGAAGCAAACCCTGCAGCAGCAGTCCATTTCAATCCTAGTTTCAATGTGTATTACATTGCTGCAATGTAATACACCTTGTAACTAGGATTGAAGTAGAAAGTTAAAAAACACCTACCCACTGGCATGGAAGGGTCCTCCACCCTCCTTGGGGGACGCTTCTCCGCTCCCTGAGAAGGAGCAACCCCCGCAGCACCAGCAACTATAAGAACCATAAAACTTTCATTTCAGTCCTCCCACTGTGGTATTGGCAGCACTCACTGCGCTCCTGATTCTCCTTGGGAGACTGAGTGGGGGTGTCATTAATATGCCGTACCTATTTTGAGCACTCATTAGGCTAATTTTTAGCGAAAGGTTCATTTTTTACCTCTTGAGCTTTTTTATTTTATTTTACCTTGCTGTTACATTTATAACAAAAGCTTGGGATAGAGTACCCTGACCCCGCTTATTATAATGTGTGTTTTTTTGAAAATTTGATTTCTTAACGCTTAAACACGAATTGCACACTAAAAAACGCAAAGAAAAACAACCCAGAAAAAACTGGGGTAGCACACCCTAAACACCCCAGGTAGCATACCTTAGAATGTCTTTAAAGTATACGGTAATTATCCCTGAGTAGCATACTTTAAACCTGCCCTAAAACCCTGGGGTAGCCTACCCTAAAACCCCGGTGCAGCCTGTCCTAAAACGCCGGGGTAGCCTGCCCTAAAACCCCGGGGTAGCCTACCCTAAAACCCCTGGGTAGCCTACCCTAAAACCCCGGGGTAGCATGCCACACTGGTTTGTTGGGCCTAAAAAGTGGCATCAATTCGCCTACACATTCTGTATACATAATATATACATCATTCGAATTGGCTTTTCAAGCCAATTCGAATGGTGTATCACATGACCCCGTGACCCTTATTCGGTAGGTCATCCCCCAAAAAAGGGGTCAACTGAGGTCAAATCCCAGAAATACATAAGCTTATGCTGTGTTGAGCCTAAATTAAAAGTTTCGTTCACCCAACTCCAGCCAAACTCGATAAATTAATTTTTTTATTCAAAATTAGCCGATTCTGGACCATCTTTGACCTCTATTATCTAAGCAGGTCATCAAAACGAGCAAAAGTTAGAAACGCTATGAGAAAGCCCTTTAGCTCTAGTATGTAAAACTGCTTACGGAATAGCGCTATTGTATTCGAATATTAAGAAATCGTTCATTGAACTTTGAAAAAATTCATAGCCAAATAGCCGGCGGCGCCAACTTCTTTCATTCTTCAGTCAAAATTTTTCCTAATTTTAAGCAATTAAGAAAGTTAATTGTTGTGTTTTACATCCTGAAATCCAAAAAAAACAATAACTTACTTACTAATAACAATAGCATACCCTAACAACCCGGGGTAGCATACTCATAAAACCTTGGGGTAGTATACCCTAACAACCCGGGGTAGCATACTCATAAAACCATGGGGTAGTAAACCCAAAAATTCTTGGGTAGCCTACCCTAAAACCCCGGGATAGCCTACCCTACAACCACGGGCTAGCCTACCCTAAAACCCCGGATAGCCTAACCTAAAACCGCGGGGTAGCCTACCCTAAAACCCCGTGATAGCCTACCCTAAAACCCCGGGGTAGCCTACCCTAAAAACCCCGGAATAGCCTACCCTAAAACCCCGGGGTAGCCTACCTAAAAACCCCGGAGTAGAGTAGTAGTTTAGGCGCCCTACTTGGGCTCACCTAGTGGCCTTCCAGCGACCTTCAAGTGTCAATAATAAAAACAACCCTAAATTGTCAATGCCATTTGTTGACTGAACCTTTTTATTTTTTTTAAAGAACCTTGACAACGACCTTCATTTTTTATTATGAATGCTATATGCTCTATGATGTGAAATAAAATGATAAACAATAAGAAATTATAAAAAATAAGAAATTATTTATAGTAGACATTTGTATACGGTACGAGAACTTTGAATTAAAATTTTTTACTGTCGAGCTTTCGAATTCAGCACACCGAATCCTTCATCAGGAATAAACTAATAGTTTCACAAAATTGTAAAAATAAGTTTGAAGTACATCAAGATTCAAGACTAGTTCGAAATTAAAAGTACCTAAATAATTATTACATTGTTAATGGTTACAATTGCTTTTTGAACCTCTGAAGTTCATAAGAGGCATTAAGGTAGTTGTCCAAATTGGGCTGAGTTTGTAACCTTCATTGTTATTCATGTTATTTGGATTATGGAGGATATAAAGCTTTTCCTTAATTTTTCGATGTAACCATCTATCTTCCTTATCTAATAATTGTGCAGAACTGATGTCTGGATAATGGTCAGGATTTTCATTCATGTGTATAGCAACAGCAGACTTTTTCGTCCGATTATGCGTTACATCATCAGCCAAATGTTCTTTGCTTCTAATTTGGAAATCCCTTTCAGATTCTCAATAGTATATAAGATCACATTTTTCACATCCTAAGCAGTAGACTAAACACTGGACCCTGTCTGTAGGTTGTTTATCTTTGAAATTGCATAAAATTGACGAAAGTCGTTTTCCCGTGTAATAGCCGATGTCAATTTCAAATTCGGATCTTAAGATGTTTGCTATTCGGTTTGTAATTTTTCCTACGTACGGGAGAACGCACCAATTTCTTTCCGGCTTCTCTATTTGTTGGTTATTAAGCTTTTGTTCCCAACGTACTTTCATTACTTTGATTCTTTGGTTTATAAGTTTACTGGGATAACCATTTGATTTTAGTGAGTTACGTATATGATTTACTTCAAAGGAAATATGATCTTGATCCGAAATATTGAAAGCCCTATTGGCCAGTGTGTCTATTGCAGCTACTTTTTGACTATGATGGTGATGTGAAGAGTAATGTAGGCAACGGTCTGAGTGAGTTGCTTACCGATAAACTTCATGTCCTAGCGAACCGTCATTCTTTCTGGTGACCGAGACATCCAAAAAAGGTAGTTTTCCATCCACTTAATCCTCCATTGTAAATTGTACGCTTGGATGTACAGAATTTAGGTCATTTTAGAACTTGTGATTTAAAATTCGACCTAACAATGGCATAAATATCATCCACGTGACGAATATACATAGATATATTAGGATTTATTTTTACCATAAATGTGGGATTTATTAGGGAAATGTGAGATTCATTGGGGTGATGTAACATCTGATTTGAAAAATGTTAGATTGTGAATATCGCATGTATTACTAAAGAAACTTAGTTATAATTATGTTATTTTATTTGTGTTAGAGAGAGAAGAAGTGAAAAATGGGATTAGTAGGATTTTAGCAAGCGGATGAGAGAGGTTGTGCTAAAATTGCTGCGTATATCGTAAAATAAATCAATCTTTCTTTAGTTTTCACCTTTGTTTCCTGTCTGACTTCTTATAGCTTTATGGGTCATTTTAGGGACTTAGAGTAGAGTAGAGTAGATCTTTGGCAGACAGCCTGGTGCTTCGTATATTTAGTGATAGAAACCATATTTTGTAGAAAAGTACCCCACATTTATGGTCCTTCGAACCGGATATTATTAAAATTTTATTTTTAATAAATTATTTATTATTTTAAAACAAAACAAACATGAACACAAATATGCAATTAAAAAACAATCGTTTAAATCAAAATTTTTCCTGCAAGAGACTGCCCTGTAGCCTCATGCCATCTTTGACCAAGCTGCTTCATCAGAAGGTCTTTGAACTGTGTGCGGACTTCTAGGAGCTTCCGCAAAGACAACCTTATGGCTTTGCTATTTTTAATAGCAAGAAAGTCATTTTCACGGCGCTCCCAGTTTTCCACAGAAAATACATACTTTAGATAGTTCATAATCCAATAAGTGACGGTGAACCCACAATCCCCGAAAATATTTATTTTCGGAGGATGGTGTACGTCCCCCATAACCCCCTTGATGAAAGCTTTACAAAAAAAAAGCTTCCAACAAAGCACCAAAATAGGAAATCACAGAGTCGTACATACTAATAGTATCGAATCCATGGTTTGGGTCCATGAGTATCAGTTTTGAGTTTGGGATATCCACAAGAAACAGAATTGTATGATTGTCACGGTCTCCACCCATGTCACCCTGTTTTTCAAAATAATATGACAAAATTAGGACAGGCTAAAGCCAGCAACCAGTTTTGGGCATACCTAATAAATATCCCCAAAACACTTGCATAGGTAGTTTGCAGTCCTTCTGATGACAGCCATCATCATCACTGGCACAAGTGTCTGAACACTCTGTCGTTTGAAAAAAGGCACGCATCGGCATAACACTAACTGGCATCGTGGTCTTGATGGCAAAGTTGAGTGATTGAGATCTGCCCACGAATTTCTCACTCCTCCGTTTTGCCTCTTCCTTGCTGAAATTAGTACAAATAGTCTCAACGTCCTCCATCCTGAGTGTGATATCGCTGGGTTCATCCCCAATCAATTCCTTGCCCATCAGGTTGCTCATGAAGGCATATGCTTCTTTCCACCTTAAATGGTAGTGGCTGGAAAAATAATCCCTCATGATGTCTTGTAGATCCTGCAAATAAAAATTATTAAATTAAAATTATGACTTGGCTCTTTTTATATAATTTTGATTTCTTATAATTCATATGGGGAGTCAAATTTAGGGGAAAAGAATCAAGTCATAATTACCAGCATACCCTAAAAAGCCGGGGTAGCATACCCTAAACACCCCTAGTAGCATACTCTAAAAACAATGGGGTAGCATACCCTAAACCCCCGGGGTAGCACACCCTAAAAACCGGGGTAGCGTGCCCTGGTCCCGCGGGTTAACACCGTTTTTTTTAAATTTTATTTTCAACACTTAAATTGATTTTAACTCTAAAACTTCAAAAGCGAGAAGTACCGGAACAAAACTATAAAAACCCGTGGTAGTGTACCCTGGTCAAGCATACTACAATGTTTTATGTTTATAAAAATCTTGTTTATACGATTGAATTAGCCTCAAACTGCAAACCCCTAAAGAAAAAGCATGCAGAAAAACCATGGGCAGTGTACACTACACTGGTCCCGAGTATAGTATATTGTAATCTCTAATCTCTACTTCTCCCTTTATTAAATGGGCGGGTGCATTATAACCCCTCAAGGTCATACAAACACACAAACACAGGTTTGGCTTTTATACTTACTGATACTTAATCATCATTTATATCATCGTTTTAAGGAAAGGAATATCGCTAGGATATCTCAGATTCTCTGTAGAAAGGCGGATACGTACAAATAAAGTTTGTAGATCAGTCTTTAGAAAAGCGGATACGTACCAAACAAGTTTGTAGATCAGTCTTATGATTCGTTCCTTTTGGTCCCGAAAGTCTTCTTTTTATTTGGTGGGTCTGCTAAAAGCAATTGCTGCTTAGTCCAGTCTTTAGTCTTGTTCTTTGGTTTGGGTACTTTTCCTTGAATCTTCTTTTAAAAGTAATTTATTATACATATAATAGGTCTTATGTCTATACTCCTTATACACAAACTGATAAAAAGGTTTAAAGTAATTTCTTAGAACTAAACCTTCTTTTTCTATCTGTGAATGCTCAATTGAAGGTGTTTACTAAGTTGAGTAATAAAATTATACTGTTTCCTTCTTAAAGGTAAAGATTATCTTTCTTTTATTATCATACAAAAATTATAACATTATACTTATATATCATATAATAATATCAGCCTCAACTCTTAACTCATATTTCATAAATCACGTAGCATAATTTCAACCAACAAGGATTGACGTCCTCGTCAATACGTAAATATACAAATTAGTTAGAAAACTTTATACAAATTACATCGTCTTTTTGTCTTTTTATCTTTTAAAATTTTTACTCTGTTTCCAAAAAAATGGCTTGCATGTTTTATATTTATTAACATCGTGCAGCCATTCTGTAATTGGTTGCGTGAGCTTTTACAATAATACGTCAGAATATTTCAGAATATAATATGTCAGAATACGATATTTATTCTGATCGTTAATTGAGATTCGAGTTTCTAAAATTATCACCATACTCTACAACTTTTGGTTGTGGTTATGGGTATATTTTATGATTCTTTTCATTATCAGCAGGTTTATAAGGTTTTGGTTATTCTGCAGTTATAGTTCGCAAACGTTTTCGGTATTCCGCTAAGATTAAACGGGAAGAAGAAATTTCCATCGGGGGTTTCGGAAGGATATCATTCTTATCTACATCGATGATTAATGAATGAGGAGAAGTAGTGGGTGACTACTTTGGGATTTGAGAAGTTTGAGATAGAGATTTTAATTGAAAGTTGCCGTCGATGATATCATAATCATCTTAGTCTTCTTGTAAAATGTGTAAGCTTGTAACTTTTAAAAATATTTATTACTTTATGAACTCGTTTATAGAATTAAAAAGAAAATGATTGTATTGAAACTGTGTTTTCGGTTCTAAAAAGAACGATTGGAAATAATTAGGTTCGATCTGAATAAAATATTTTTCCAGCATATTTATATCTTGTAGTAAAATATATTTGGAAATGTCCACTTCTTTCAAGATTTATTTAAGTTTCTATTTTGTAAAGCATGCTTTATCTGTCATCGTAAAACATTTCATTAAACCTTCCCAGTATTAAACTTTCCTTCATAAGTCACCACACTAAAAAATGGCTAACACATGCCACTTTCAACTTTCATTTCAATTATTATGAATGCGCAAGGTAATGCAGTCTAAATAGGCATATGATGAATAAATGTTTATACTATACAACTTGAAAAAAAAAAGAAATTCGGTATTTAGATACATAATAAATTCAAACAAAACAAACAAAACATGAATTAATAAAAAAAAAATAATTTTGAAAAGTTTACAAACAATATTTTAAATCAAAATCTTTTCTGTAAGAAAGCGCGCTGCAGCCTCTTACCATATTGCTTTAAAAGCATCTTCTTCACCTTTATTTTCTACGGTCCTTCCATTCAAAATGGCAAAAATGGAGTTACTTTCAACTGCTGTAGTAGAAGCGGCTAGAAGTTTTATTGATGGGGCAATTATAATTGGCAATAAACTAAATGTATATTTTCTTATAGTCAATAGTTCTTTACTTATATCTACTTTGACCTAAAATTGCTTACGAAAGTCGTTTCCCAGCAGTATATCGTATTTAAAGTTCATTATCATAAAAGGTTGGAAAGTAAAATTTAAGCTTAGCCCTTGAAATTTTATATCTACAGCTATTTTACTATGAATGTTTAGAGCATTCCCGTTAATGCCTACAATCTGAACTGGATTGTTGGCTATTTCTGACCGATTGAGAAATTTGTCACTTTTACAAGAGATACTGAAGAACAAGTGTCTATTACAATTACAGCTTGTTTTTTATTCAAAGAGCCTTGCGCTTTAGCTAAACCAATACTGGTTTCACTTATTGCTAAGGCAGTCTTTATGGCATTTATTGCTTTTTGGGAAAGTTTGAAGGCGAATACCCTGCTCTTTGTTCCAGGCCCCGCCTCAGCAAGTTTCCCTGAAACATGCAGTTTTTTTTATCGCACGTGAGGTTCATCGCAGTTTTCCTTGAAATGACCCAATTTTTTGCAGCTAGAGCACTTCAAGCAGGGTCTCTCTGCTGTTTATTGGGGAATATTTAAAGGCTACTTTCTTAACAGGGTTTCTGTCACAGTAAGTTTGCTGTTGCTGTGGAACATTCAATGCCAAAGCCGCAAACGCCTGACAAATTTCTTCGGTTATAGTCGATTTCATATATTTTACTGCATCCACAGACAAAGTATTAAACTCTTGATTAGGGTTAATGAGATACTGACTTTCTCCAACTTTACGTATGACCTCAAGTACCGCATCAATCGTTATGATATTCATTGGGTTTATATGTTGCATCTTATTAGGCCACAACCCTTTTTATTATTTTTCTGACCTTTCTTGTTTCTTACATATCGCAATCACAGTCGTTAATTATATCTAATTTGCTATAAACTCAGTCCTCAGGAGATTCGCCTACTTTTTGACGTCTCACCGTCTTTCCATCTTCTTTTATCTCATTTTGGGCAACTGTGAAATGCGGTTTGTAAAGCCCTAGTCAATAAAGCCCAAGAAAATACTGGCTCAGGTGCTACGGCACAGGTTTACGGCACAGCAAGTAAGCGCCTAACCTAACTCTTTCTAGGTGTTCCCAATTCTTTTTCCAGTTAAGGTCCAATAACCCCCCAAAAAATATTGCTTTACCTGACATTTTATGTGATGTCGATCTGCGTTTTGTATCGTCATTCGGCAATCCTGATTGCATACTACCTCGTGGTCTGATGCCCTGGTCGACATTACGCTCATGCTGTTACTGGGGGGAAGGTATTGAGTACCATATCCTGCCAGGCGTTGTACGAGCCGCTGGAATTAGCATGGCTTCGGACCACCGTAGGACAGGTATCGGCTTTATATTGAGTCAGTACAAAATCGGTTTGCATATAGTTCTCGAAAGGAAATTCGAATCCCAAGCCTCCATCATGGACGACCGACCCGAGCCGACTTCTCCTCCTCTGTGTAGTTGAAGTGTGAAACCAAGTACTCGTACGTTGTAATGCACTTACAACCTGACAAATGATACCAAAAAAACATTAAATGTCATGTTGCAAATTATTACTTATCAACGTAACCAACAACACCCCCTAACCCAACCCAACACAAGCCCTATCCTAACCCAACATACCCTTAACCCGGCCTGAACTAATGACTAAAGGTCATGAAGGTCACCATTCTTCGAAAAGCAGCCGGCCATGTCATCCTCAGCCGGATAGAAATGTTTGTGCGATTGGTCAGTGTCCATTCAGCAGCATGCTATAAAAAGTAGCAGTCCAACTGCTGACGATCATAAGAGAAAGGATAACAATGATATAAATATTTTGAGAAATTAAGTTACCGCAAATATTTGAGGTAAAAATTTACTTACCATATGAAATATTTTGCCGAGAGGCATGACGTTGTTGAAAAAAGCTTGAACAATTCGATAATCTTATAATTCTCTGAATACATTTATTTTCAAATTGGAAGTTAGAAAAAATTGAATGTGTATTCAGTGAATTTCAAAATTTGAATGATCTTTTGAGAAAATCGATCCAAATTTATATGGAAAATTTCACCCAATTCAGTTGAAATAGTCCAGGAAAAAGGCAAAATTTAACTTTTTCACTTTATTAAAGACCGAAAATCTATAAAGCAATTTCGGGTAGTACACGGTAAAAACCCAAGTCTACCTTTTTAGAAATAATCGAAAGGAATGAGTTTAAATATATATAGGAAACTAGATGAAACTAGAATTTTTTACGATTTCGACCAAAAGTTTTGGTAACCTAGTTCCATTAAACTCTTCACAGTTCATGACGTCTTTTAAGGTCAATTATGTCTATGATGTAAAACAAAAACTATATGCTTAATTTTCATACAAACCAAGATTTGCCCGATCCAGGCTTTTTTTAACACACTTCAAGCTAAAGATGATGATTTTAAGTATTAAGCCTAAAATGTCATATTCCATAAACAAAATCATGAATCTTTAGTTTGCAACTTAATATAGCCCGAGCCAGGTGTTATTCCGAAACTTGGGTCAAAATTTTACATCACCAACTTATATAACTTAGCTCAACGCTCTCCCCCCCCCGCCCCGAAATTAAATACTCGACCAACTCTCCCTTAACCATCTTGTAAAATTTCATTTCAACGGGTTAAAGCCAAGAGGTAATGTCGTACGACCGACGACCAGACGATTAGATGGACGTTTAATAACGAAAAGTTTGTCAAATAATAATAATTATTACTGTTACCTACTCGGATGATTATGACGAATAAGTATTGTAAATAAGAAATGCAAGTTTTTGAAAAACGTATTGTGGTTGCTGCTTAAAAAGATTTATTTTAAAAATTGCAAGATAAAGGGAAATTCCCTGCGAATTCTCATTTCAGAGTACTCGTTAAGGGAGAGATAGAGTGTTCTTTTACATACAAAACTATCTAGTACTTTTACTGGATAAAGCTGATTGACAACAATTGGAGTAGGATTTTAGAAAGTAGATTTAACCTAAATTACATCCTTCTACATTCTATTTCTAACTCAGAATATTACATAATAACCTTAAAAGCTAGATATTTCTAGAATACCAAATAGCGCTCAGATATTAGGGTTAAACGCAAAGTGAAGAAGGCACTTTTACAAGGATAAACATGACCTAAAACTAAACTTAATATAATTTGACATATAACTATACTTTGTAAAGCTATGAAAAGCTACGTAAAACCAGGAATAACAATACAAATGCATACCATTATAATTAATTTGACAAATTTTGCTATTACTTACGACTTCTACTCATCTTTGAATTCCAATTAAGAATTTGGATTTTAATCATCCCATTAATTAATAATATATCAAATCTATATTGTAACAATTACAAAACTCATTCTATTTTACGTGCAAAACAATTTTGTAGATCACAGTCTTATGATTCGATCCTTCTGGTCCAGAAAGTCTTCTTTTTATTTGGTGGGTCTGCTAAACGCCATTGCTGCTTTGTCCAATTTTTAGTCTTCTTCTTTGAGTACTGTTATATCCCTGTCGAGGAAGGATTTTTAAATAATTAAAGTTTCTGAAATAAATTCTACATGAAATAATTTCTATTTATACTTTTTGTGTACAAGAAAAACTTCAAAGGTCTCTGGACAAGCGAAGACTCAAGGAAGAGCATGGAAAGAGAGTAGAAGGACACTGTAAGAAAAAGACTCAACTGCTAAATTTTAAAATAATTGAATTTGTACTTATACAGAATTTCTTAACTTAAACCTATCTATAAAATAAATAACCAAAAATACAGTATTATATCGTCTTTTAGATAGAACCAAAACTGAAAAAACAAAATTGAGGACAACTAAATCTAAAAGAATATCCTTTAATGGATTTACAGAATGGGTTAATCTTTTTGGGTAAATTATATAAAATAAAAGAATAACCCTTATGAACTCTTGTCCTTCATCTAAATGGACGTGGGTGGAACCTTTTTCATTCAGACAGGCTTTCTTTTATTTTCTTAAGAAACTCAATAATAAGAGAGATTTTAACCTAAAATCTAGTAGCTATTACTTTCTCATACGTCTCAAACTTTTAACTTTATTTAATACTCTACTAATATTCTAATATTTTAGTATTAAAATATATAACACAATTCCTCCCGTAGAATAATTGATGTCTTCATCAATTAAGATGTTGGATAAACTTCGAAATCAGCAGCTACGTACTGGTAGAACGTCATGGTATCGTGTGGTATGGGATGGCTCCTTGTAAAATCGTCTGCGTAGCGATTTGTAATTAGGGATGCGTTTGATGCTTCCTTCTGGACATGTTCGCTGATGGATTGATTCAAGTTCAAAACTTCTTGAAATGCTTCATTTGACAATTCGGGAACCTCATCAACGTCTTTTGGAACTTCGTCTTGAATGACTGCAAATGGAATTGGGTTGGGCGTATGGAATAGTCGTTTTAAAAGCACCTTAACCTGTAATACGGATCCAAGTTTTCTTTTTCTTTGTCCCCAAAAGGTTGAAGCTGGGCTGGGTTTCTCTTCTTTGAATATACCAGGAGGTAATAAACTTATTCTTTAAGGCTTATCTACTGCTATATTAGCATCTATTACTTTATTACATACAGTATTATTTTTTAACATTTTGATACCTTTGAAATTTTTTGTATTTGATTTTCGATTGTTTTGATCTAATCTTCTAAAAGTAAACCCTTAGAATTAATCGCAATAACCGTGTTTTATGGATTTTATGTTTTGTAAAATGTTAGTTTTTTGAGCATTGAATCAAGATTATTATTATTTATAATCTGAAGATTGAAAACTATTGAGCTTTCGGTTGTAAAATCCCTTGAATGACATCAAAGTCTTCTGAATTTGAACAATATTGTGCTTCAAAGAGGGTATTATTGACAAGGAGGTTTGAAATGGATGCTAATTTTGCTTGAACATTCCTATTCATATTTTAACGTTTAAAAGCGTGCGAAGGCTTTTCACAAAAATTCTCCATTATTACCTTAATACTAAGTACTTAATACCAATATTTTAAAAATAAATCTTGAATAAACTGAAACGATTTCGGAAAATAAAAACCTATTTTTATACAAAATTTTCTTCGCTCATGCAATTCTTCCATTGGGTTTCTGCGCGCAATGATGTTAGTGCATTCATCAGTAATAGGTTGCAAAGAATTAGAAATATTGTGTTTTTCAGGCAAGAGAGGTCTAGTTTCTGGGGGGTTTACAGTTTTAAATTATGTTGCCGTAACGTTTGATCTATTATTTGTATTTTCCTAAACTTGGATGTATGAGTTTTCTCGATTTAACCGGAGAAGTTTTTTCAAAATGGGTATTCTGGTTACAATTGGAAAAAACGGAATTAAATATGGTTTTATGGTTATAACTTCATTGCTTTCATTATCACAAAAATATCAATTACTATCAAAACGTAAGTGCCATGTTGTGAAATATTCCGAACATTGGAACCATAGCAATATTTTGAAAAACATTTTAAGTTTCTACTTCAGACGGTTTTAAAGTTTTGCCATGAAGTTGCTTTTTTAATTTCAAAATGGTTTCTTGGCCCTTAAAATCTTCAATGGAATAAAATCCAGGAGTCTCCCATCACAAAGTTGGCATTTAAAAAAAGTAATATCTATACTTTGGAATGGAAGAACTAGTATATCAGTAATTATACTTCTATTCGTTATTTGGATTCTGGATTTTGGATTCAGATCACGGTGGGTTAGAATGATTCTTCCCGTTCCCGTCGATGATATCAAAATGATCTTCTTGTAAAATGTGTAAACTTGTCTCAATTGAGGTTATAGCATGATCATTCCATTGGACATGTTTTGTAATATTTGATAATGAGCGTGTAAATGCTTGAAATGAGTATCATTTGTATTAATTTTTATATTTGCACTTTTAGCTATTAATTGTCTTTGGGCTCTTTTTCGTAGCGTTCGGCGTTGATTGGAAGCCAAAGGCATTGTTTTTGTAATATTTTAAAACGTTTAAAAATGTTAATTTTATTGACGAAGTTCGTACAATTGATTATTAGATATGTCTGGAGATGTTTGAGTAGTGTTCAAATTATGATCTTCAACTGAGGATTTAATCAGAAAAACTGGAAGGGTAGAGTTTACATTCGCACTTGTTTGTAAAATAGTTTGTTTTAAATTGTTTCATTATTATTGTAAGCTTGTAAATCTAATTATTACCTTTTAGAACATCCAGAAATTTGTATGTTTATGAATAAACACGTCTTAGCTCATAGAGTTGATCCTTCGGATAAGGGTTAGGAAGTAATGGGTTGGGTTCATTGGTACAATCTGCGTATGCAGTTTCTAGATTTAAGATAATCAAATTACAGGAGCTTGGTATTAGGATTGATTTTGGTAAGAAAGGTTGGAAGGGTTGGGTTCACTTCTTTTTCTAAATAAAGATTTAGGAGTACATTGATTGGGTAATTGTTGTTCACCTCGACGAGTTTGTCTTATTGTTTCATATTGAGTTGATTCTTCTAAGATTTTATTTAAAAAGGGTATTTTGCATACAATCGTAATCTTCTTGGCTAGTTTATTTCTAAATATATAAATAATAAATAGAATACTTACAAATAATAGCATAAGGATGGTGATCATGAAGATTTTATGAATTATTTAGGTAATGGGTTGAATATTGAATTTGTAAGTCACGTCGTAAAATGGCTACATGATTTTGTACAATGGTCAATTTATTCTCATTTGGTTCATCTTTGATGATTTTATCGATCTTTGTCTTCTTTTGCAATTGCTTGATGAGTCCAAGAATGGATTCTTGTAGAGTCAATTCTTCTATAGAATAAACTCCCGGTGTGTCAAACGAAATATCTGGCATTTCATTTAATGATATTCCTTCCGAAGGTGAAGTTAATATTGGTAATTTTGCATGTAAAGTGCGATTTATTAAATGTATCATTTCGCTTCCTGAATCAAATATGAAATTTGGTGCTGGTCAGCCTACGGGAATTGGTGTATCTTGTATATCATGCGATAACCCTGTCAGCCATCCTTTTTTAACATTATGCTTATGAATGAAACGTACTGGCCACTCAAGAGTACAATTTGAATGTTGTGGCAACATTTGCTCGACATTTTCGTCACAAATATATACTGATAGTGCACCTCCATTCAGTTTTGCTCGGTATCTTCTATCTTTAAATAATGATCTTACCATAATGGAACTTTGACCCCTTTGAGCTCGTAGTAATTTAAGTTGTATTTTTTATGTCGCACAAACTTTAATATGAACTGTTTGTATGCCAAAAGTTATATTGTCCTTAAGAATTTCATAAAAAAATTGAAAACCATCATTTATTTCAACATCAGTTTTTGATTTTACTTCTCGAGTTTTTCGAATGGTTTTTTGTGGTTAAATTTCTTCTATTTCAGAAGTTGTGGGAATAATATTGTTAATTTCATTTGTTTTATCTTGGGTAAACATTACTCCTTGTCTGCTATAGCCTATGGTTTTTCCACATAAATTAATAGTGTCTATTACAGTACCTTATCTTGTGGACATGATATCACTTTATCAGGCATTAAACATTTTGTCTATGTACTTCTAACTAGTCTACACACATCGTTACTTGAGGGTAACCAAACTAAAATTCCATGTTCCGTATGACAAAACCCTTTCGAAGCTTTACAATCTTCTGTTAGCTTCGCCGTAGCGATTATATATGGTATATATTATTCACTGAAACTTTTAAGTTCATCATAAAATAGTTGACTACGAATTTTTCCTCTGTAACTGGCCATTTATATTCGGTATAAGGTTTGTCTTTTGTACCGAAAAAGCCTTCATGTACTCTATCTATGTCACGATTGTCTGGTGTCTTATATTTTCGCACCATCTATCTACAATCATGTTCCGATATTTTATTTTTTTTATTGAGGTGTCTTCATTAGAGTAAGTTCCCCTTAAAAACCATGCTTTGCGGGAAAAAATTGTTATTTTATAACACTCATATGCATCTAATGTAGCATAGGTGATGTCTTGCCACCACATAGTTAAACTAACTACTTTCGAAGCATCAGCAGGAATTAAAAATGGATATTCAAGAGGTTTGTATATTTTCCACAAAATCCCGGCTGTCCATTCTCTGCAGTAACAAAGAGGAGTTTCCTTAGTATCTAACGTATTATATAAGTCATGAAAAGTTTTCTGCTTTAATTGTTCTTTATCTGTTGGACTAGCTGAAGTTAAAATTAGAACTAATATGATGATTGTCAATTTCATTTTTTTAATTCGTAAATGTCCCGTGTACTTCTATTTTTAATTGTTTTAAATCCTATAGTTTTATCGATATAAACTAACAGTGAAAGTCAGAGTTATAATCGTAATGCCATGCAGGTCTTTGTCTACGTCTTTTAGAAGATCGGGGAATGGATTAAGGTGGCATTTGATTAATCTCTTCATCCGAATCCAAATCACCATCAACAATATACGAAGGCTGAGTTTGAGACACTATATCCGTAAATAAAGTCATTAAATTATCTTCCGATACTAAAACGTAATGAGAAATCTAATAAAAAATTTAAAAACGATGGATATAATGAAATCGATGTATACTTTTGATAAATAAACGAAATCAGGGCAGATAGTATGTCCTGCCTTAAAATTAACTGACTTAAAATAACAACAAACCAAAATGTTATATTTTAGTAAAATTGATCAAAGAGATAAATCAGGAACTTTCTTATAATATAATAATGAAAATGGATAATACGTCAATTGAATCAGTATTATATCGGGAGATTGAATGAATGGTAATTTCGAAGATTTTATATCCTTACAAAATGCATGAGGATTTTCTAATTCATGCAAAAATTCAAGTTTAGATTAGAAATTCCACACTAAATCTGTTAATTTACTAATAATTTCAAATTTTCAGATAAAAAAGGAAATAAATTTTATTATCTGACCTTTGATTACTTTTCTTGGATATTTAAGTTTTACTATATCCCCTATCAAAAGTTGATCGGTTTTCGGTGTTTATCCTCTCGTAATGAAACAAGTTGTTACTCTTTTATTAGAGTCTGCGTTACTACATCAAAAATTTTGTCTACAGTCTGATCTTGAGTAGATTCATCATGTTAGGATAATTCTGTGAAATTCAATTCATAAGGAAATTTAGGTTGACGGTCATAAATTATCTCAAAAGGTGATAATTAAGTAGTTTTTGGATGTGACGAAATATAACGAACTTCTTATTAAATTAAAAATGTATCCCAATTAGTATGAAATTGATTTACATAATTTGAAATCATTCTGGTCATGGTTTGATGAAGTCGTTCTGATTTTCCATTTCCTTTGGAATATTATAGAGTTATGAATTTATATGTAACTCGGTACAATTTGGTGTGTACATCGAGTAATTTGGATACGTAGTTAGTACCATTGTCCGATAATAAATACTTTGGTGTCGACGTCGAGTACGGGTGTCGACAATTCTTCAATCGGAATGTCCCCTTGTTCCCACATGCATATGCAATAAGCTTCATCCTCTGGTCAATAATACACCAATCCATCTTTTGCTATGTATTGACAAATGGTGATTTCCATTTGCCAACAAAGGTTTGGAGACGATGTTTCTCGAAACGAAGTAGTTCTAGTTGAAATCGAGTCATCTGTATATGTGGAAGTGGTCGACTGTCAATTTGTGGTAATTGATTGGTGCCACATCAGTTGAGGATCAAATCCTTCATCAGAAGCATTCATGCCTTCGTCATCATCTCCATCATCATCATCCATTCCTTCGTCATCATCATCCATGCCTTCATCATCATCGTCATCATTAGAGGTAAAATCCGAGTCCGAGTTGGGTGGTAACTGATCTCGAATTTCAAATGTACCAAAACGTTTACTGAAATAGGGAAAATTCTGACAAAAATTTAACCATTCTAGCTCTTTCTTATTCCAATGTTATGTTTTGAACAGTTAAAGGTGCTGGTTGCACAAAGGGACAATTCGTTGACAGTTGTCAATGTAGAACTTCTGGGGATGGAAATCGCGCCCATTCTCGAATTATGATGTTGCAATAATGAAATTTTGCTTCTGTACCATTCCCAGTACTATAGAATCCATTTTCGGCAAATATATCACAGCTGACACCAATCTGTAAAATGCCATTAAGACTAAGACAGAAGGATTCCTTACGATCCAGCTCCTTTGCATAGTTAACTGGCTCAAATTTTCTCCATTTCATCAAGTAATATCTTAAAGTCTGTAGAGACACTTCTGGTGGTGATTCGTTTGAACTCGTGTCGGCAATACCACTCATATTTAAAAAAAAAAAAAAAAAAAAAAACGGGGCGAAATAGCTCTCGGAACATTTGCAAGATTTTTTAAGAAAGCTTGTAAGATATTTTTAGGAAACTTAACTTAATTCTAGAACAACAAAGGAAAACGTTTGCCAGGGAGCAGGTTAATGCTAACTGAAAAGTACATCTCCAGTGCTACTTAAGTAGCCAGCAGTTGAGGTGCTCTGATTGGTTGTTTAAAAGTGTTCTCCTATTGGTCAGATAAAAACTACTCTTGATTGGTTAAAAATACACGCCCCCGAAGGGTTTATATTAATAATAATAAAAAATGTCACTATGTCCTAACGTTATGTACAAAGAGTTTGGCCGATCTTGACTATACTTAACGGCACACACAAAAACCACTTTCCAATCAAAAAATGACCTATATATGCAAATCAATCCACCATGTTAACCTAGATATGCAAAGCAATCCATCATGTTGATCCCATTCATGCAAAATAATGACATTCTATTACTACTTTTATCCTTCATATGCTATCCGTAAAAACGTTTCAGGCAAAAAGTCGTATGGGGGATTTGTCCATACTACCTTTTTTTCCTATTGATGCGTTATATGATAATGAATCTATACTTGAAGCATTTACCGCGGGATGTTGTCAGTTTGCACGAAGGGGTAGTAGAATAAGGGGTACTTATTGCGTATATTATCCCCACACCCCATATACGAAAGATACGGCTTTGGGAGCCAAATTTGGCTCCCAAAGCCGTATCTTTGGTATCAACCCACACCCGTTTGAAGTTTTCCCTGAAACATTTACGTACCCACCCACCCTTGCTGTTGACGTTTACTTTTTTTTAATGACAGCTCGAAGCAGCATTAGTATCGTCTGACATTTTTGTGTTTATGTTTTATTTTAAATTCATCTTAAGATTTTGAAATATTTGCAAATCTACATTTTTGCCTTATATCATATTTTTAAATACAGTTTAATAAGTCGACGTCAATTGAAGCTTAACCTACCCCCATATTCGTCAACATGAGTTTGATTTTACCAACACACCCAGCACTCACCCACTCAACTGCAAATGTATCTTATGGACGTTCTCTTGCCTTTCGGCATTTCATTGATAGATTCCAGTAACATTTGTTGGAGCTTTTAGTTGTAAAACTTATGCTGCATTTGTGCATTACCTGGAATGTTTGCGCATTATATTAATGGAATCCATTGAAAATATGACCCTAATATTCCCCCTGTAACTAATTGATATTCATTTACGGAATTTTGAATTAATTTTTCCCTCGTCCACTGCTAAAATAAGAAAGCTATCTTATAGCAACTGTCTTGTTTCACCTAGGAAAAAGTGGAGGTACTTCTTATTTTTGGATTTTGATTACCTATATTTA
>JAQGBU010000585.1:0-23632 GCA_034698605.1 Isotoma decorata
ATTTGTATGTAAAGTACAGCCTCGAAATTCACATGTTACTTCACACAACTGAAAGACCACATAAATGCAATTTGTGTGACGAAAGACTTAAAAGTAAAAATGATTTAAATGGACACTTAAGGAATCATTTGGGTGAGACGCCCTTCAAGTGTGGATCTTGCTCTCCTCAAAAGCATTTTTGTACATACTATGAACTGTGCAGACACAATCTTCGATATCATTCTCGCCGTATTTATGATTGTAAGTTTTGTTCAAAATCATATAAATCTAAACAAGGGTTAGACTACCATGTGAAGATGAATCACATTCGAGTACAGGACAAGCAAAAATTTAAATGCAACATTTGTTCAAAAATATTTCTACATGGCCTTCATTTAAAATTTCATAAAAGGATACACTTTAAAATGTACCAGTGCAAGCTGTGTTCAAAAGCTGTGAAATCATATGTAAACTTCCAAGCCCATTTAATTCTGGCACATTCAAACGCTCCTAAAATATACAAATGTTATTTTTGCAAATTTGTTACTAAGACTCAGTACCAATTAAACTGTCATACTTCATTAAAACACACGAACGAAAGGACATTAAAGTGTGAAAACTGTTCCATAAGATATGCATCGAACAATAAATTAAAACGGCACACTAAAAGCCATTCAAATGAAAGACCGTATAAATGCTATCCTTGTAGTAAAGCGTTTTACGAAAAAAGTACATTAAAGGCTCATTGGGAATGTAAAATATGTATGAGAGAGACTTTTATCAAAAATAATTGTTTACCTTGCACTGTTCAATTAATGCGATTGATTTAAGCTGACCTAGCGAAAGGTCTTCAACGAGAGATGAATATAAAGTCAACTTAAGACAGCATTCAAAGGCAGACAACTGCTCACTAATTATATCAATTTCTAAATTTTTAGTAAATCAATCCAAAAGTGTAACTGTTTCAAAAAACTGTCCACCCCAAATTTATTGAATTGAAATATCCGAGCAAGGGTTGATGGGTAAGAAAATAAAATAATGATTCTAAGAAATTTAGAAATCGATTTCAATCTTCTGAACTATGCAAACCAAACACGTGTCACACAAGTTTCCTGTGCATCTTGATTTAGCCCGAGGCAGGTCTTAATTCGAAATTTGCCTTCAAACCAGGATCTCTACTATTCTTAACCCACATTCCAAATTTCACGTTTCTACACTAATTGGGAAAAATAATGGGGGTCAAATTCGAGGTATAATGCTTCTAAACTTTGGCTGGATCTCCCTGATATAATTAAGTATTCTTCAAGTTACCAATTATTCAAAATTAAATTGTATGATTATTTATTATCTATTCAAGCGGCTGAAATTCATATAACGAATACTGAAAATGTATGTAATTATTCTTGCATTGAAAGTGCAGTATCTGATTGTTAAAATTTAAGTTATACATTTATGATTTTATAGCTAAGCCTAAATTTAACTTTTAATTTATAACATTTTTTTCTCTCTCTCTTATTTTATTTTATTTTGAAATTTCCGTGAGTAATTTGATTTTGTAAATTGATGACAACTCCTTGTGTAATAAAAACCACAATGTACGCTTACAGTGGGCTACACATTGTATTACCAAAATTAAATTAAATTATGGGATTTATTAGATAAAAAACAAGCCAGTTTTGTCTTCAAATTTCATGTTAATATGTTTGTTGTACCGGGGTCCGGACAAAAGGGCCTCTACAAAATGGCAAAAGAAATCTGTCTGTGCATTATGGCCATTGTGTTAAAAATTACTAGTGCACACTGTGACCTGTGACACTTGAAAAACACAGGAGTCTCATTTTGCCCCGACCACACCCCCTTGGCAGGACCCTTGACGTATTAAGTCAAATGTGCGCTTGGACCCAAAGTATGCATAACTGCAAAATTGACAACAATTTATGTGGTGAGTTATAGCAGATTCACTGCTATTGCTATAGAGGGTGGAGCCCAGAGGGTGAGGCGGATTTGGGTCATTATCGAACTTGACCTGCCATTTGTCCTCAACTATCCATATATGAAAACAGATCTAAAATAAATTATTTCTGTGGAAAGTTAGAGCGTTTACAGACGGACGGATAGAAAGACAGACACCAAGAGCATTCACATAAAGTAGCTCCGCTACTTAATGAAACAGCCACCGACCACCACTCAATTCATACAGCCACCGGTGGCTTTTTTTGACTATCGGTAGCTGCAACCGCCACCAGTACAAGCTACCGGTGCGGTGGCTTTATAAGTATTTCATATAGCCACCAGACCGCCACAAAATTTAGGCAGCCACTGACCACCACGGAATTCAAACAGCCACAGACCACCGATAGTTTTTAGCCCGAGCCTAGGGCTTATGAACTCGGTATGTCCGTCTCTCCGTCCGTCTGTCCGTCCGTCTGTCTAACAATAACTCAAGACTGCATGAACTGATTTGGATGAAATTTTGGCTACACCGGTATTTCACCAAATCAGGGACCGTGTTCGAAGATAGGCTGGGCGTGTCAAGTAGTTGGTCCGTGGGTGGGACAAACCCCCACCGGTCATGTAATTTACGCCCTTTTTTGAAAATAGTCATAGAAAGCTCAGATTTGGCATGGGGGCTAAAAATAGCAAATTTAAATGAAATCTTAATCCAAATTTCATTTTTTTGTGGTTTGAATGATCCAACAGGGTGACCCCACTGGTTTTGGAAATTCAACTTAGGAAGCTGAAATTTGGCATGGGGGCTACAAATAGCAAATTTACATAAAATCTTAAGCCAAATTTCATTTTTCGTGACCTATTATGAAGTAAACGTCTTTCTGCCTAGGCTCGGGCTAAATCAGGTTGCCCTGGGAAGTTTTTAGTACTTCTCACACTACATAAAATTGTCTTCTTTTGTATGATGGGCCTTAAAGAATAGTAATATTAGTATGAAAAGAAAGGTACCAAAAAGGCCGTACAGTTGGAATTTTATCCAGGCCGTACAGATCGTAGATCCGGCTCTGGGTGCTTGGTATGAAGGTTAATAAATGACTCGGATAATTTTTTTTAACATTTTAAATTTTTGAACAATTTAAGCTGTGCACACGAAGGAACCTACTTTTGTATTAACAGAAGCTAAGTAGAAGTTCCGAGTTTATTCTTAGCAGAAATAAAAAATTAGCATTAGACAAATGTGCATTAGGCAAAATGGAAATTAGACAAATAATATTAGACAATGTGCCATTAGACAAAATGGATTAGCCAAATTGACATAGAATCCCCTAGAGAGACCGGGGCACTATGCAACTCAAATTTTTTTTATATTTTTTGTGATTAAAATTAGGGGGTCTGGTTGATTTGCCCCATTTTACAGACTTTATCGTCTCTTTGACCTTAGGTACCCAAACGTTAATAAAATATTATTCCTGTCAAAAATTAGCCTTTAGGACGGACACCATGTACGTTCACATAACGTTTCTGAAGACACTTCATAAAGCACTCTGAAAGCCAGATATGTAATTGTTAAAAGTAAGTTCTAAAACCCCTAACTCAGCTTGGTTAAAAGTACAAGACTGTTCAGTTTATTACCATAGCTTACTTAAATAATACATCTAGTATAAGCAAATCAATGCAACATCCACATTAATTGATGAATAAGAAATACCTAGCCTAAATTCCTAGCTGGTGACTTCCTTCCGTTCTGTAGTGTTTCTAACTTATTTGGGCAACCAGAGTGTTGGACTTAGGGATCAAATAGCTCCTCCTAATTCATAGAAAATGAGTTAAGGGGCAACGTGAGACATGTTAATTTCAGTAGGAGTAAAAAAAACAAGGAACCGCGGTTTTTTCAAATGTTTGGGACAGCTTTGCAATTGGATAAGGAGAATTGAAGGAGGAGCTATCGGATCACGAAGTCCAACACTCTGGTTGCCAAAATAAGTTTGAAACACTTATAATATCATACTAATTAAATAACTCCCCCAGCTTCGAAGTTAACAAAAATTTTGACTGATTTTTTTTTCTTTCTGAACTCTGAAAAACATTTGAATACAAGTTATCGATTTGTTCCTCTAGGATTGCCTACATAGGTAATTAATTACTGATGTATGTATTGCTCATAATATTATTAAACACTTTGACTGAAATTGCTGTCCAAGAGTAAATGTTCTTGCCTCAAATCTTTTACCTACCACTTACATTATACACCCCTAACTCTAACTTAGTTTAAATTTAACATCTAGATCAATTGAAATCAGTAGGAAACTTCCACATGCAGATTAACAGGCAATTTAAGCCGCAATTTCTGTTGCACTCGCACCACACTCCTTCGCATAATGCCCAGCTTTGTTACACCTGTATATATGATAAATCGATTATTAAACACTGAAAATACCAATTAGCATTTTACCTAATATCTGTTGCATTTGAATAGCATGGGAATGCAAACAATGCTAAATAATTTTAAGGTTGAACAAGAAACGCAAAATATACCGGTAACAGACTGTTGATGAAGACTGTTCATTCGAAGGACAGTTTCTAGAAATGTGCTCAGATGACTGGCATATGTAACATTTCTTCCCATCACCATCGGGGTCAGAGCATTCTGAGCTGATGTGTCCCATCTTTCCACATGCATAGCACTATAGCCAACAAGTTTTTAAGTAAAGGGTCAGAAGTTTAAAAAAATACTTTATTTCCTAACTTCAATGTTCTCGTTACCTTTCGATCATCTTTATTACAATTTTTGCTGAGGTGACCATGTTCTCCGCAACTGTAACAAGTGGTATTCACCGTGTTACGGGATTGGGGACATTCTCGAGCGATGTGACCTGGTTTGCGGCAGGTATAGCATGCAGCTAAATAATATAAACAATTACGTTAGTAATCGTTTAGACTAATTTTGAATAAGTCTAAAACTGCAAATTTGACAATGCATCCGACTTGTTAAAGGGGGAAATAAAAGGAAGTACATTATTTACTTCCGAGTCTACTCTACATGATGAATTATGGAAAGTCGATAAGATAGCTTGTTACTAAATGGATTTTTTACATACGCTCACCACCCGCTTCATTGTTGCATTCTCGGGCAATATGTCCCGTTCCATCGCAACGGTAACACCGATCACTTTCACGGCAATCCCGTGCATAGTGACCGTATCGGTTGCACTTGAAACATTTGTCTGTTATCAAAAAACCATCAATGATTAACTTCTATATTTCTGATTTTACTCTTTTTCAAACTATATTATTTTTCTGTACCCCTTGAGCTTCCATTTCTTCCTCTACCACCTCCACCACCACCACCACCACCACCCCCTCCACGTCCACCTTCATCAGACGTACACTCTCGAGCAAAATGCCCAGGTCGGTTGCTGTTTTTTTAATGTACAATGTACGAGATACATTTAATCAGCCGAATTCCATGATAAAATATTACAATAACAAATCTAGTCCAAAGTTACCAACCATTTATAACAGAGACTCATCTTTCTTTGAACTGGTTGATTTTCCACCACAAATCTGCACAAAAAGTTTTACATAAATTAATTAATCTACGCTGAATTATTTTATATGCAAATCCTTTATCGGTAAAACTAAAATAAATGAAACCTTTTCGCTGTCAGAAAGTAATATGTTTCAACTAAAATGAGAGCTTATAATATTTAATTTCAATTGTGTATGAAAACTTAAAAGTGAATATGAATCCCAGCTAATAGTTAGGTCGACTTAATTACCTATCTGGACTGATGACAAGCTAATGCGTAATAATATAATTAGGATTTACAATGCATAAACAAAGTAACTTTAATCACCATCACCCAAGGGTAGTAAAGTTATTAAAATTCCAGATATTCAAGTAAATCTTTTTCAATATTTCATGACATTAAATCCATTACTATTTTTATCTTAACGTCAAAGCTGTTATCCTTATGAGGAAAAATCCCAGTAAATTAGAAAGGAATCGATACTTAGCATGGAAGCATGATACCATACAAATTAAAAAAATATTAGTAGTCTCTCTCTACCATTAGATATACATACGTCGATAGTCCATACTTATAATTAGACTCTTCAATTGAATTAAGAAATGTGCCCAACTAATAAATTGACTTGTCCATGAGTCCACGCTACGACTCATATCGATTTCTCAATACTATGACAAAACTCAATAAAAATAAATCCATAAGAATAATAATCATTCATTATCATATATCATAATCCAGACTTACTGAATTATATAACTAATAATATAATTGTACTATTAGTAATTTAGTATTATGTATTATACAATAAATTAAATTACATGTTTCCTTCAAAAATACGTACAACCGTACAAAAAGTATCTCTTTTTATCTAAATTAAAATTAATAAAAGTCTTGATTCCCCGGTTTATCTTTCATGATGTGATGATAATGGGATATTACATTGATATAACAGCAAAAATGCTTTGTTATTTATTAAATGGATCATCATGTAATTTAACATTTATCTTTTAAGAAACTCGATCTCTTAGGCTCTTATCTTAAGAATGAATGAAGTAGCTGGATAAAGAATAATAATAACACGAAATGTGAGCCCAATAATAAATGATCCCAGTAGAGTTGATAGTAATCATAATAACAAACAATCTCAACGCATGCCGTTTATGCATATGGCGGCTGCTACTGCTCCTACTGCTTCAACTAGAATCTAACGCTTTTCTAACTCAATTTGTCTTTTTCATTAGAGATTTTTAGAAGTCCATGAGGACTAGGAAGCAGTATGTATGATAAAATTATAGCGTGACAGAAATAGATATACGAGACAACTTTCTTCGACAATTCAGAAATTTTTGGTAACAAAACTATACCTTTAAAACTGAATTCCTTAAAACGAGGGGTTTTCAATAAATTTTGTTGACAAAATGTAGCACAATGTGACTGGGGGAAGAAAGATGTGAAAAGATTTGAAAATTTTTAAAATTTGAATTGGATTATTTTTTCAGTACCTAATGCAGAGGCTAGACGTATTGTTTACACGACCCAAGTGGGACGACGAATGTGAGTAAAAGCTCTAGTTTAGTTTTTTTATACTTGGCTTTGGCTTGGTGAATCCTCTTTTCTGTAGCCATCAAGATATTAAAATCTCTGCGTTGTCCCTCTGTGTATCCAGCGTACTGTTTTCGAAATACTGAGCGTAGCTAGATATACATAAATCCGCGATAAATATTTACAAATGTGTGCTAGAAACTGTAACCTGACCTGTTGAAAGGTCACAGGTCAACGTGTCGGATAAGACGTAAAAACCATTGTGTACTGTGTAACCATAAATGCGCTTTTTACCCAGCCACCAACAAACGATCACCGTAAGCCGAAGACCATTCCTACCTATTTAAAGCCATTGCTTTCCAGTTATCGGTAGCATCTTCGACCCACCGCACCAGTGCGCGGTGGTTTCCGCATCTATGTGTGTAACACTCCAATCGATTTGTCTTAACCCAACGAATTGATCGGTGCTTAAATGTTTCAAATATGACCTTTCTAGGCTTTAAAAATCACATGGTTTTGAAATTTTTGCACCACAGAGATCAATATTTAACTCCAGTCGATACGCATGGACAACAAAACAAGTTTGGTATGCAACCTTTGACCTACGGCCTTCAGGCCCAAAGATAGATGCTTGTGCCTTGGCCTCTACACTTTACTATACTATGTAATACCACAATTATCAAAAATCCAAATTTAGATCAGAGCATCATTTTGCGTCAGCCTTCAAAACGTCCCTATGGGTGACCGAACCCTTTACCCTCCTCTACCCTAACACTTTTCTAAAATTCAAATTTGAACCTCGGGAATTTTTATACCACATCCACCAGCTTCATACTTACGATTTAGTTACAAATAAAAGAGTCAGTTGGGTATTCACCTAAAATTAAATTAACAAACTAAACCATCCGTACGTAGGGTCGGGCTTAAATACTAGGATACTATAAATGGCCAACTCGCAAGCTGAAAAATAGTAAATGGCAGTAGTAGTGGACGAAGAAGTGCAGAATGTGGGTTGATATAGCTAAAATTGTGATTTTTTAGGGAAGATTAATGCATAGTTCGGCGGTACGTTTGAGCTAAAGGGGTACCGCTAGAGAACACTCACAGTCCGGGTGTCGAGTATGAGCTTCTTATCCGGTTTTATCTAATTTAATATCTTCTATTTTGTCCATCTTCAGTCTAGTGGGTTTCTTGTGAGATGAGCCTTTCAACCCCGAAGTAATAATAAAAGAGCGGAAAACTGTACTTCCAGTTCCAGCTTATTTGTTTACATTAGTGGAATCATCATGTCTGTTGGTTATCAACAAAGCTAGAATTTCATCTTTTCTCCTCAAAATCATAGATACACTCGAATTTATTCAAGCAATAATAACAATGACTATCCACCGAATAAATTGGTAAATGTTAATAATTATAGTTTAAAAGTATTTATTAAAAACTGTTGATTAAATTTAAAGGATTTTGTCTCAGGTTCCCGTCCACTGAACCTAAACAACCCGACAATGCATCGGCCACTGAGCCTAATGCGGATGGTACTACTGCCAAGCCTGAAAGGAAAAGGAAAGTTCTATACATAAGTAAACGGTTTCAAGATAGCCACACGGACCCTGATTTCCTAGCCGATATGAGAATCAACCCAAACTTCCGTCAGTGGACAGTTCATGAAGTGATGGTTAAGTCGATTCGTTTGGCTTATCAAATATCTGCCGTTGTATTCTTCTATGTTATGTATTTTGAGCTTTGGAATATGAACGTTTCACCGAAGTTAACTATAGTAATGGTTTGGACTATTTCATTTTTTGGGCACTTATTTTACCAAGTGTATTCCAATTGGCCACTTCCTTGTGGATTTTCGGTTATTAGAATCCTTTATCCAAATGATCATATACATCTAGCCTTAATATTTCTCCTTTTTACTTACGAACTGGCTCCGATACTACGGACATTAACGTCTACTATAAGCTCTGACACCATCCATGCCACTTCATTGATACTTTTTGGGTTTCATCTAATCACTAGTGACTACGGAATCAATGGATTTATGTCGTCGAAAACGGTTTCAATGAACACAGCTGTACTTGGATCCGTTTGTCTCGCCTCAAGACTTCCAACTGATGATCATTCCTTAGCTTTGACCACTTTGGGAGTTTTATGTTTCATCACATTCCCTGTTTTTATGACCCTTTATTGGGAGGATCATTCCATGTTGTTTGCCTTAATTTTGGTAGTTTCGTGCTGCTGTTGGTGCGTTTCTGTTCATAGATGTTTGATTTATCTTCTTGTGATGTTATTCATTGTAGTTGCGGTACCGTATTTGTATGTAGAGTCCCTGAAGTACAAAAGGAATGTATATGGTCCCTGGGATGAAGCAGTTCTTAATTTGGATCCTGATCCTACGCCTCCTAAGCCTTTTACTAGTAAGGAAAAGACTGAAAGTTCTAACTCCTAGTCAAAAGTGTTTTTATGAGAACCTTCGTCCTACAATCTTAAGTCTGAAATACCACCAAATACTGTAATTCCTTGTTTTTATTTCGAAGAAATCCATCTATTTTGTACCGCCATATTATGTCTAATAAAACAATACAAAAAATCTTATTCATGCAACAGAAATTAAAGTATTAAGTAAATTTGATTCAAGTATTTAAGTCAGTAACTGGTTTGTTTTTAAATTGCGTAGTTTTCCTGTTCGTAATGTTTTTTTAGAACGCGTAATATTGCTTATTTCAACGATTTTAGTCTTTCAAATTCAATTACCTGCTAATAGTAGCAGATATTTCGTATTTAAGTTTTATAGTCTTTGTTTCATTACTTTCATGTTCATATCTTTTCTTGTAAGTTTGATTTCAGTGGTGTATAATATGGAAAGGTCTGATTTTGACACTATCATATTACCTTTGAAGATGATTCATTCCATAATTCCATTATTTTTTTATTATCAATTTAATGACTCACATTTGGACATTGACTGAGGCGATGCGACTACACCTCTGACCCTGAAGATAACTTTATTTGAAAAATTGCTCACTATGAAAATAAATCTCACGTACATAAAATAACATCCAGGCTCCTGATACCCAAAATACAATAGTCATAAAAAATTAATGGTCTAGTAATATGACGCTCTAAAAGCTTTTCCTTCTTTCTTAAGTGTAAGACAGCGATCGAGTGTAAGAAATTAAGTGACAAGATTGTCACGTACAAATTTTCAGTTCCCAGCCCTCGCAGGAATCATCTTCTATTCAATGAAAAAACAATAAATATTTATCCGTTTTCTATTATATTTTTTCGTTGACTTGGGATAAACAAAGTAAATAAAAATTCGTATCTAGCCTAATTCAATTTGGGCCGCAAGAGATTACAGATTCTTATAACTTCTTCCTTTAAATATTTGAATCGTATCACAAAACAAATATTCTATTTCCAAAACACACTTGAATCATATTGGATTAGAAGAAACAACATGAAGATGAACACGCAGAGATGAATCTCGTTTATTTTTAGATTTTCAATTTGTATATGTTTCAGGGCATTTAGTTCATTCATATTTTAATGCTTTGCTTGTTCAGTTTCCAGGTACTTTAGATCCCAATTCAAACCACATAGGAATAAAGATTTAAAGATTATGAGCGTAGTAAAATACTAAACATCATTTCCAATACAGATAATAAATGATACCCAAAAATCAATTTATTTATCAGAACCGTTCATCTTATGAAAATGCTACCATGTACTAAACGCCGGCCATATCATTTCAAAGCAAAGTCCAACCTTATATTTTATTACAAATTTATAACCCATCTCAATTTGCAAATACTTAATTAAAAGTACTTAGCAACAAGACCATTAAACAAGATTCTTAATTAAGTTGGAAGCAATTAGTACCCATAATACTGAAACTGAACCCATTTAAAAAATTAGAACTACGATTGGAATTCTTTTCAACCATACTTGCAGAATTGTATATGAAATGCATCCACATGCATTTTTTCATAGAAAGTACCTAGAACGAAGATAAGGGTAAAAAAGGATGTGACGGTGCAAGGTGCAACTGACTGATACTGATAAGATGCTTTGGTTTAGTGATAATTACGCTATTAAATTTAAGTACAGTTTGTGTAAGATAATCTGATATGGGCATATAAAAAGAGGATAATGAAGTGGCAGTGGCAGTAGTCCATACTGATACTACTACTGCCTATGTAAAGAGACGACCGAGAGGGTGTCAGTGCCAGGCCAGAGAGTGTTTTTTAAGGATGACTCATCCTCTCCAATGGATACAATTACTAACCAATGAGAATGTGTATAAATGACGAGATACGAGGTGACGTCATCCCCTCTACGATATGTGGTGGTGGTGGTGGTCGGTGGTGGTCTTGCACATTGAAAGAAACCCTAGTCTAAAAGTGTACTCTGTGTGGAACTTATACCTACCCCCAATAACACACACTACCACCACTATACTCATTCCTGTACACTTCATCTAGTCTAATAATAAATATCAACTTTTACATTATTATTTTTTTAACCACAGAGTCCTAAAGGCTAAAACAACTAAAAACCTTTCCCCCAACGCTGGCCGACCTTTTTAATTACGAATCTGCAGCTTTCAACCCAAAGGACAGAACCACACCCCCCTTGGAGCTTCTATTTTGTTCCAGCATAGCTAATTAATGCGCTATAGAGAGCAGAGAGAGAGAGACAGAATTGCACATTGCACTTTCACCTTACCTCATTCTTAACACCTGTGTTTAGATTGTGAATAGGGTTGAAGATTTTGTGACTCTATTATTAGTTCATTATCAAGTTGCAGTTTGCTTGCACTAGTTTGCAGTGTAGCGGATAAGTGATTAGTTAGTAGTTAGTACTGCTATATTGAACTAATACTACACCCCTTAAGTGTATATTTAAGGTTGATGAGGAATGAAGGGGATTGAGGGTCAATAATAGCAAAATTGGAAGAATGATGTAGTAAGCAGTGGTGGTATTTCTGGACACGAGACTTTGACGTTGACGTTGACCTTTCTAGCTTGAAGATTGAAGATTGCATGACCGCAAAGCATCATCGTTGTAGGACTATGGATTAGATTTTAAATACAAGGATCAAGTATTCACTATCAACATCAAATATGAACTAAGGATTAAGGCGAATGTGGAATGAAAGAGAGTCATCAGTGGTTGGCATTCTTTGAAGTTGGATTTGAAACTTTTAATCACAGTACTTAATAACTGTGCAATATTGGCCAAGGACCATTCTGGAATCAGGGTCCTTTCTTGCTCAGAGTGAATACTTGGACGGAAGAGGTGAGTGATAATGATGATGAATACAGGGATTGTTATTTGAAGGGATTTAAGAAAAAGACCTAAGGTCTTTTAACCTAAGGGATTTAAGGCCTAAGGCACTAAAATAGTTGGCATATCATAGTTTCATAGCAGGTAGCAGGTGATCATACAGTTAGGAATCATTTGTTTGTCTTCAGTTTTATAACCGATAAATTACCATCGATTTAAGGTTGAAGGTCGTTTGATCACACACGATTATATGCTGATGACCGTGATGACTATGAAATGATGATGAATAAGTTTTGCTTTTAAAAAATCCTGAACTTTACTACATATTTTTTTACATACATTCTAACATTTGCAGAATGACTTTCGATTTGGGAGGAAGATGAAGTTGCATTGATTTGATTTATTATAAAAAATAGTTAAAGTATGAACTCATCTTCAGCAAATACAAAGCATAGAGGTAATACTAATAAATAAGGTTTTTCTGAATTAGGCTTAAGGCTTTTGAGGTTGGTGTCCCTTAAGGATATATATAGAGACTTCAATAGAATAGAGATGTACGTAGGCAGAGGCACCTTTAGACTTTAGAATGCATAAAGAACAAATCAAGCTTCTTTATAACTGTCGACGGTGATTGCAACTTGACCTCATGTTAACATTGTCTATAAAGTGTAGGCAGTAGTAAGTCCATATTATTATAAGGTGTATTTCAAAGGTTCTTTGATAGTGCCCACGTTGTAGTTGTGCTTTTAGTTATGTTATGAATTAAGATTACTAAAGGACATAATGGATTTTCTCAGCGTACAAACACGAAGGTAGGTGCTGACACCAAAGATAATTAAGTCCGTAGAAGATTTATCTTTTTTTTAATACAGCAATATAGGTATGTAAATTCGAGCATTAACTGACCTTGCCTGGTCACAAAATCTTTTCATCTAAGTTAATAAGTTAACAATAACAGTAATGTAATGATACTACTAAAAAATGCCGTATAGTATAACTTTTCATATTCAATTATTCATATACAAATCATTAAAGGTGTTATCCGGCTGGCACCCGGGTGATTGAGTGTGACCAACGCGATTTCATTTAGTGACTTAATAGGTAATAATAATCATTAAAGGTAAAGCCATTTCTTTGGGTACAGCTAATGTTATGTTGGGTTTTTTTCACGATGGCAGGGCCTGTTAAAAGATGACTTATTTCACTAATAATAATAGACTCTATTAGGGAAATTGGTGTAAATTGAAACATAAATGGCAAATGAATTCTTTGTATTAAAGTGTTAACAGGTTGTAGATCAAAATCCATCTTATATGTCTAAAATCATCTCCGTATCCGTACATATGAATTTTAATATAAAAAACGAAATGACCTGGCTTAGAGCTAAACATATTAGGTAAGTAAAAGATGAAGGATTCAATACATATTTTATTTTATAGCTGAGAAGCTAAAATTTACATCAGAGATCACTAAGATCACAGAAAAATGATATTATACAGTTCTTGCAGTGTACTGTGATTATACATATTATGATAATTGACGAAATCGAGTTTTTTACGAATCTCCACTCCACCTCTTCATAATTCAACATGGTGTAGGATATTTTTTACATGTTTATTTAGGCCTGTTAATCTTGAGCATGTTTACCTAATGGCATTGATGGTGCTTATAGTTGTGAATTGGAGGCTTTAGAGGACAACTTGGATTAGTACATTTATATTTTTGTGAGACAACGCATCGCACTCTCAATAGGACTCATCTATTGTAATTTGTAAAAGATTCCTAATGGAAGTAGTTTAAGAGTCAGTTAAATAAACGATCATATTACTTTGATTATCCAATGTGTTAAATTCCCATTTGAGCTTCTCATTGCAACTTATTGATTACGATAAATACTTTTATAGCCCTGCTTGCAGGATAAACGGTCGTAATAAAGATAAGGTAAAATAACTGAATATAATATCGTAGGATTTTATGTATTCAATGATATCCTTTCGTCTTTAGTCTTTCAACAGCATTTCATACGGCAGTAATATTGAAACTGTTTTCTGTACCTTAACTTATATGATATTTAATTTTATTGATTCAAATAAAAATTGAAAAATGCAACCTAATCTGAATTTGGTTAAGGAAAGCGATTATTATTTGAGTTCTGTTGTATTTTGAAGGTTTTGCTGGATAGTTCATTTAAATTAAATAATTCTTGTAAGCTGTGTATTGGGCATCGTTTATCAGCTTCTTGTAATTAAGTGTACTATTTAATTTAAGATCATTAATGTAAAATTTACAGAATGCTTCCGTAGCTCTTACAGTTTGTGTAAACGTGAAGTAGACCGTTTACTTTTTTTTACTTAGCATACATAAACTAAATAGTGGTTTAGTATTGAAGCACAAAGCAAATTGTCATGCTCATATCATACAGGTTTCGTTTTTACCTTATTCATATTCAAATATTTATTTACAATCAGGAAACGTAAATTTTGCTGTGATTAAATACTGTTTGTAAGACATTGTCCAAGCGTTCATGTCTTGTGGGACTGTAGCAGATAAAAGTTTCATGTTGAGTAGAATGTTATTCATGCTTTGAGGAAAGAAAAAGACCTGTGAAGTTCATTACACGCTCCAGTTTGGGATTCGAGGAGGAGATTGTATGAATAGTTTTGATAAAGCATACGAAAAAGGTGTCAACTTTTCCAGAGACATAACTACAAGACAGTAAGAAATACAATTAGTTGATAAATAGCTATATAGTCAGTGTGAGTGATGAAATTTAGTTACATAAGAATGGAGAGAGAGAGTAGGATTGAGATGAGTTTATGTTGAATTTGCATGGTAATAAATTGAGCTCTTGTAGATAGAAAGGGGATATCAAATTGCGTTGTATTGCCTTTGTTAAACTTTGATAAGGTGTCTTATCATGTAATTTTTTCTGTAGATGTATTACTCATATTCGTATGCACTTGATAATAAAATGTTTCTGTACACAGATCTTTGGTGACTTCATCATATTTGACGAACTTATAACGGAATCAATGTCCGAGACTCATCCATTACAACAATGACTGGAAAACAGTGTTTCATAGAATCGAATCATCAAGCAACGAGGACAAGCCCCTGTTGGATTACAGTACAATATTCTCCTGCAGGCATCTCCGTCACAGAAAAGGAAGTTTTGATCCAGCAGACAAAGGATTTCTGCTATTCACAGACTTATCCCTGGGAATCTGGAATCGGTGTTCAGTTTTCAGCAGCATGAGTCCAATGGCTGGGAGCCATTTAGGACTTTAGCTTGCTTTACTAGGCCATCTAGGACGCTTTTTCCCCCGCACTCTTCTTAAGTCTGTCGTTCCCAATTGGTATTCATCGCTGCGCTGCTCCTTGGTTTGTCTGGAAGCTTCATCTTTGCTTCCGGTGGATCGTCTTCGTTATTATTACTAGCTACTATACGTTTTTGTGCAAACATCGCGAATTACGGGGATGGCTTTGCGACACTCACGGATTTGCAATATTAGTCCAGTACAGCTTGCAAGTATCCTTGCAGACCATTCAAAAAAGGTACACAATTTAGTGGTCATTTAGGTTGATGATTAAAAATGTTTGTACAATTAAGTATAGTAGGCAATAATTAATCACTTTTGTTATTTTAGGTGAGGATCATTGACTGTAGGTCATTTCTAGAATACAACGACAACCACGTTGTTGGGTCTGTAAACATATGCTGTTCAAAATTGATCAAACGACGGCTTCAGCAAGAAAAGGTACGTTCTTGGTAAACAGAATGCTTGCAAAGATTATTTGTTTCGATGTATGCAACTGTAAGATTTAGCATAGTATCTTTTTTCACATCTTTTCAAAGAGCAAGAATGAGAACATGACATCTTACATTTGTGGGTTGGTTGGTATGAAATCATCACTGTAGCTTTCAAAATTCAATGTGTATTGAGATACATAAAAAGTTTATTACATGTGTGAAGTATTGCAAAAGTGATGTAGGTGTTAAATCCATATCGGTTGTGATGCAAGAAAGGACTACAGGAATAGTAGATATGTAGTGTATGTGTAGGCGCGATGACTTTCAGTCTGATATTTACAAACCTGAATAGATTTATCATCGGTCGATAGTGGGGCATGCATGTGGGCTTACATATAATTACTTTTTATGAGCATTTTTACGCTGAGGTTAAATATTTGCCAATTTTTAATTGTTGCAGATTTCTTTAAAGGACCTTCTAGTCCATTGCCGGATCGAAATTGATGAAACATCAGATGTTGTAGTTTATGACCAGCGATCGCAATTAGCTGAGGATGTTTCTCCAGACAGCTTTATATATGTATTATTGAAGAAGCTAATTTTAGTTTTTGAAAAAGTGCATTTAGTGTCTGGTGAGTAATATATTGTTTAGTACAGGTACGATACTAATATTAGATGAGTCAATCATTGACTTCTTTTTTTTAGGAGGATTTGTTGGATTCCAGTCACTATACCCTGAATTTTGTGAAAACAAAATTTGGAAATATCCTGGTCTAACTGCTCTCTCACAACCTTGCTTACCAACAACAAGTTGTGGGCCAACAAGAATTCTTCCGTTTCTCTATTTGGGCTCAGAAGAAGATGCTAATAATAAAGAATTGCTACAGGTAATTTTGAAGTTGTAAATATAGTAAAATTTCCAGATTCAAAACTTATAATTAATTTTTAGAGCCATAATATTACATACGAGTTGAATGTAAGTAACAAATGTCCGAAGCCCGAGTTCATACCAGATGGCCATTTTATGAGGATTCCAGTAAACGACAGTCACAATGAAAAGTTGCTTCCTTATTTTATTCAGGCTTTCCAGTTTGTTGGTAAGTGAATAAGTTACGAGGAAGAGCGTTATGAAATGCAGTTTAATTAAAGGTGTCATTATGGTTTTATAGATAAAGCACGGGAGTCAAACGAAAGCGTTCTCGTGCATTGCCTTGCCGGAATTTCTCGATCACCCACTGTAGCCATTGCATACGTGATGCGTCATTTGCAAATGACATGCGAAGATGCTTATAGATATGTTAAAGCTAAACGAGCAACCATTTCTCCTAATTTCAACTTTCTCGGTCAGCTATTGGAGTATGAAAAACAGCTAGTACAAGATAAGATAATTGAAAAAAATGCGCAGCCTCCAAGCTTTTCAAGCTCTACCTCACAGTCATCTGATTATTTCCTTGGACCCCAATCAACTCCGTCTCCACCTCCAGTGGCTCCTAAGCCTTCAGGAAAACGAGTTAATCTGTCTCTTAGATTTTCTCCTTTTGGTGATCCACCAACCCTTTCTAGTCCAAAAGATTCCTCACCTACTACTGCGATGGCTAGATTACAGTTTGACAAGCCTTTAGGCAAAGAAAATCGTACGGGAAGCCCATGTGCCATTCCTTCAAGTTCTTTAAGCCTAAGCTTTCCTACTATATCGAGGCCCACACGTCTGGTGAAAGAGCAAAATGTAACGTCTATTCAAGAAGAAGAGTTGGGTCAATGGGAGTCCGTCACTAAATCTGTCACACGACAGTCAATGTCTATTTCGTTTTCAAAAGGATTTAAAAGTAGAAAATCTTCTATAGAGCAATATCAGCAGCAACATTGCGAACAGTCTACTTCAAAATCTGCTTGTGGAAGCTCATTGAAAGTGGACGGAAGTGACTATGGAAAGAAATTTAAAGTATACAAAATAATGGTTGAAGGGGTGGACACTAATCCGAAAGAAGAAGAAGACGCGCAGTCTCAGCAGGATGTACTGCCTTCATGCTCTTCTACTAGCTCTACCAGTACCAGTATTGTAGAGGATAGCACTCAGTCGTTAGCACTTAATAGCCCAGTGGGTTGTTACAAAAGAGAATTTTCGCGATCCGACTCAGTAAGTACAAGTGGAATTGGCTCAGAGATTTCAGAGAACGACCTTCAAGCATCTGGCTCATGGGAAATGTCAGAATCTGGTGGTGCAGGTGATGATGGAGTATTTTCAGACACGAACAGTATCAGATCAAAATCACCAAAGCCCTCAAGGCAGCTACAGGTTAGGAGCACAAATAAATGCTGAGTATTGAATTCCTTGATGAATGTTAGATTATTTGAATTTCGTTTTGTATTTGTGTATCTTTAGCTATGGTCGTCAGACAGTGGTCATTGGTCATCCGCAGATGAAGGTGTTTCGTGCAGCTCTTCCACAGCAGAAATGCCATATACTCTTGCACACATGGATTCAAAGTCTCCTGAAAAGAGAAAGTGTTCTGACGCACTGTTTCCAAACTACGGATTCAACCTTTCGACATTAGAGAAAAGAAAAAGCTATGCGGAGGGTAGCTCATCCAGATTGGAGTGGGCTAGTGGAGAAGCGAGTCGTCCTAAAAGATGGAGCCTAGCCGAAAATATTACGGACACAGACCCGTCATCATCATGCTCCGAAGGTCCGTCGATTCATGTATCTCAGCATTAGTTACATATCCTATTTATAAATATTTGCATCGTCATTGATCACTTACAAATGATAAGCCCCATCCTATTCCCTGAATTTAAAGTTAGGTAGAGGGAGTAGGATGTAAACAAACTCCAATTGTGCATAATACCAAAGATTTCTGAAACTATATGTGTACAATCAAAACTACGCGTAATATTGTTATTGTAATTGTGTACAATCAAAGTCTCGTGTAGTTTTCGGTAAAGGTGCTGTTTATGTGTATGGAATTCATTGTGGTCGTATGAGTCAATCATTTTCTAATGTTATTGTATTTTTTGAAATTGAATGCATTCTTTATATGAGGAATCCAGTTAAGGTAAACTTAGTCCAATATCAATTAATTTTTATATCTTAATTAAGATTATTGATAACAAGCATGCTATTTATTTTGAAATTTCGGGATTGGAGAAGGTGCATACTATTTTAATGCAGTTTTGTTTGATATTACGTTTGTCTAACTCCCTTTTTTGTGTGTACAGGTATTTTATTTCGAGAAAAAGGTCATCCGAAAGATAAAGATGAAGGGGTAGACCGAATAACGATGCGAGAGAAAAAGAAAGAATCGAATTGTTCTGGTGGCAGCAGTCATTTAAACTTCGGCAACCACTGGCTTAACCTGCTATCAGGAAGCGAACTGACCTGTTGTGAGAGACAAGGCGATGGACTGTACCGTGTTCACAGTTGTCCAGGAATTGTTGGATATCGAGACTGGTTACATATGCATAAAAGTGTACCTGATAGTCCGCCTGACCATGAACCGATCTCTGACTCAGTTCTTTTAAAAATGCGAACCTGCTGTCACAGAACCAAGCATGAGAGGTCATTTGAACATGCAATTTCTCATCATCCTTGGAATAAAAACCGATTTTCATGTGGGAATATTGACTATGATGAATTGTTGTGTAAACTACAAGGCGTCCAAGATGCAAAAACCGACTCAAGTCATAGCAGTTCATCCACTCTTGCATCAAGCTCTTTTTCAATTGTGGTCCAGTAAAATTCAAACTGATTGCTTTGCAAATCCAAAAAACAAAACACTGACGGGGCGATTTTAAAACTCAACAATATCCAAATGATAACTTATTAATGAAGTCGACCAAGTATGATGTATGCTTTTGATAGCCTGTGAATTTAGGGGCCAGTAATCCAACACGAAATTTAAATTGGTTCTTCCCATTAACCTGCAATGAGAATCCCATTTTTGGAATATTCCCTGTTCGGAACGTTGTAATTCAGGCCAAAGAGATCGAACTCCAATCTGTTTTAATTAGTTTGTCTACCATTATATACTATTTTTCAGAAAAGAACTATGAATGGTGCAAGAAACTTTAAACATTTTTGATATACAACGTGTGTATTATTATAGCCTTTATCTCTATACACGAATACGGTACATTGTAATCATATCATCTGACGTTCACAATCGCTTGTATCATCTCTTGTCGATCAAAGGGTTCGAGATGCGTCGTGCTTCTCTATAGGCTTGAAGAAATTAATGTCTATCTGGTTTACTCGTTGAACATGTGTGTAGGATAATTTAAATCCTACACTGAAACAATAATAACTACTATTTTTACGGAGTCACTAAACATTCGTAGATTTTCAATGCATCTCCTGGTACTGATCTTGAGGTATTTTGCATGGTTTTCATTTTATATCAGTTGTAAGTAGAAATTAAACGGAAGGTAAATGTTGTTATCATTTCTTCACTGAGATTGAGATATTGAGTTAAATATTGAGGTGTATCAAGTGCATGACAAAGTACAAGGTACGAATTTGGAAAACGTAAAACTTTTAGATAACCTCGTAGTATTATATTAAAATAGATTTTATGTATTTATAAGATATTGTTTTCAAGAGATTGTTTACGACTTTAATCATTTTACGTTAACGATGCTAACTGACAATTACTGTTTGGAAAGGATTTCATGTAAATTTTTCCGTCGTTAATTTTAGACTATGTAAAGTAAGTCCTTATACAGTTTATTACTAGGATAAATGTGACAAAACCCATGACTGTATTGATAAAAAGAATCGAAGATTGAAGTTTAAGATTTTGTACAAATTGTTCAAGAAAGAGAATGATAAAATGTTATGGACTGGGTATAAATATATTCATAGTAATGAAAATAAGTTCAATTTTTGAGGATGTGTTTAGAAGTTAATGAGTGAGCGTTATTTCAAAAATGTCCGTGTTGATTTATGTGTGTGCTCAGGATATGTTCAACTAATTAATCACAATCCACCAAAACCAATGAATTAGTCATATAGTTTAATTACACTCGACAAAGTTTCATCACAAAGCAACATTAAGTACGTGTTTTTTGGAAGGTCTGTTCTGATATGCAAACATTAAGTATCGGTAATCGGTATTGTTTCTCTACCTGCCATACCATACGTAAAATTCGCAGTCCAAGAATAGAAAAATGATTGAAGCTTACGGGTTTTACGGATATGATAGTCAATGTGCAATCATGAGACATCACACTAATTATAATAAGTAATTAAAGTAATTATTGTAATGAATTTTGAGGTGCTTTGTTCTTCGCCCCAGTTATTGATGATAAATAAAAGATTTTTTTTCATAAATTTTGTGTACAGATAAGTATTGTATAGAAATTTTAATTTGTAGTCAAGTGCATGTTACATTCTAACGATATATTATATACAAAAGAATGGAAATAAGAAGATGTACTATAAACAATTACTCCAGCCATCCGCATAAGTCCCCCTTTTAGTTAGAAATGACACCACTATGAAACTTGTGGGTTTGCACTTTGGATCAACGTTATATTATCTCCTTTTAGTAGCAAACGACCTGAAAATAAAAAAGTATTACAATTTTATTGGTAACAAAACAACTGTATTCATTGGGATTCGAGGATACATTGCGTGAAATCTGAAATAAGTCTAAATAACGTGATAAAAGCATAAGCACTCCTGAATTTCACACAATCAGAATCACTATAGAACTCAATACTAAATTTACAATCGAAAACACATCAAGTTATCATTTATTATGACATGATACACCTAATGACCTAATACATTTACCACTTTTTTGTAAAGTCTGATAATCAAGCAACAAATGTATAGGATTAGAAGGTCTTTAAAGGATGTTTCAGAGGCGCAAAGGGAACAGTGATAGGTAACTTCACACTAAATTTCCAAAAGAATGTTTCAACTCGACTTACCACATTCTTTCCTATCATTAGTTTTGACGTTGATTTCACAAGCATCATCAAGAACAAGATTCATATACTCATCAAAACCGATGATAACTCCTTCCATTCGTAAATTAACATTCTCGTAAATCCAAACAAGAACTCTCGACCGATTCTGTAGGTACCGGAAAATCAGGTTCTGAAAACAAACAATTTTTCATTTTCACCTTTCCAACATCATTTCACATTTATAATAATTTACATTTAACATCTTATCACTTCACACTTATTGAATTACAAGCTCATACTTTGTACTTCACTTCCTTCACTCTAATTTCAAATGTGTAGTTCAACAGACGTACATATATCAAACCAAATACTATGTATTTTATTTTTACACTTTAAGACCTACAACTTTATTTAAATAAGTATTATTATTCAAAATAAAATTAGTGAATGATATTCAATAGGACACTTACAATGGGTTGAACCATCACCTTCTGGACCTTTTGACCCGCTTGCTTGTTATTGAACGAAGTCATGATGCTCCTTTTTACCAACACGACCTAAAACATACAAAACCCAAAACAGTTAAACCCCAATTCACTCAAGATTAGGAAAACAGCAAACAGACACCCTGATTGATAATAGAATGCAAATGCCAAGGTATGAAATGATGTAATGTGTAATGATGAAAGACGATAATACAAGATGAGCTAAAACAATACACTATACAAAATCTACTAATAATTAAACTTTTCAAAAAGTATCTTGTTGTTTAACTTAAAATTCTGAAAATACTAATTGATTTTCTACTTACTTTTTGAACAGGAACTTAATTTGTTGTTAATTAATTAACCGGTTGTGAATTATCTAATGGTATATTTTATGTACGATGTGCTTTCAGAGTTTGACGCGTTGATTTGTAAAAGTCCGCTATGTGCACTTCCCTTCCTATAAAAAATGGTGCAAAGAAATAACAGGTTGAAAAAAAGTGTCTCTAGTTGCTTTTTCAATGGGCTAGGGGGCATTTTCTTTATTATTTAGGCTTTTTTGTACCCTCAGGAATGTTTTTATCTTTTGATACTACTACTGCCAAAAGGGCCTCTGGACCCTTGGTTTCTTAATTAATTAGTACTATATACTTGTGTCCACAAGGCATCATAGAAAATCCACTTGTCCTTAGGATAAGATAAAGGATAAAAAACCCAAGTCAAAGCTTTCGAATTGAGATAAAGGGTTTATGATAAAGCCCGAATGTCTTTTCTTAATCCGGTTACTTTCATGTTTCATATTTCATTTTTGAAGTGATTTTAATTCTTATGATAAGCGGTGATATTATAATTATAAGGTGAGGGTGACATTATGACTTAGATCAGGTTGTATTTAAGATTAAATATAGTCAGTAGATGCATGGTTATTAGAAACTTAGCAGTTTCCAACCCTTCTTAAGCTCACATAATTTTAGGTTAAGTTATTAACGAGTCATTCCAGAAGTATCAAGAAAAAACCCTTTATAATACTGATTATTGTTTGTAACTTACATTTACTGAATTTTTCAGAAATTTTCAATGTTTTTAGGTGCAAAATATTAATGTTTTAATGATATGTAGACACACTTGCACATTTCCGTTGCGGCGTATAATTTGGTAGCGAAAAAGGTCGCAACGCATTCGCAACGCAACGCAAA
>JAQGBU010000586.1:0-23567 GCA_034698605.1 Isotoma decorata
ACTACTACTGTATAGTAGTATGGTGAGTCGTACGATGATGATGATGATGCGATGCATGCCCTTAAAATTTTGTTAATGGGGCTATAACCCTATACACTGTACACGAGTTTGTACAACCACCACCACCACTTCTACTGAGAAGAGTGCCTCACCTGTTAGCCCGATAGGGTTTCCCATTGGTTGCAAACGGATGGTGCGATCTCACTACCCAATGAAAACTTAAGAACGATGTCTTATATTTTATACCCTAACACCGTTTCCTTCACTCGTAGTAGTAGTAGTGGTGGTGGTGGTGGTCATAGTCGTATAAAAAAGTATGTCTTGAAGTATTTCTTGTAGCCACTACTACTACTACTACTACTCCATCAGCTTATGAATGTACCCATGCGGCTTTCCATTTGAAAATACAAATAAGTGTTATAATATACGGGGTAACCCCAATGATATAGATTAGGGTAACCCTGCTAGTTTTTGTGCAAAAAAAATGTAATTTGACGTAAGATTTCGCAAACTCTTAACTTGGCGAAGAGTGCATATGAAAAAGGGACTTTGCACCCTCACATACAGCTTGTATTTTGTACTTTGTATTGTAACGTAACGTTAACATACCTATCGAGTCAGTCGGTAAAAAACATATTACTATATGTCTGTTTAGACTTTGGAAGCCCCCACAAAACAATTTCATACAATAACACATTATATTTTTAAATCGCTTTAATATCATTTAGTGTGTGTCCACTATTATCGTCACTATATACTGAAAAATTTTATTATTTATTTATTGTGGGAATTTATCGTCTATTGGCATATTTATTAGTTTTTTATCTTCAACTGCACTCCTACAACGATATCAGATATCACACACACTGTATACTCCATTCAGAATTTCCATCCTATCATCAATGTACATGCAAATAAGCTAAAATATAGCAAAATACAGACAAGACAAGAGGTGTGTGTTTTTAAATTTGCAAGGAATAATAGAAAAAACCCATAAGACAAAGTACAACAAGACCGTTCGTTTTGTTTATATCCCATTCTGCCTAAAAGAGATCTCACTCTTGATTGAACCATTGACCCGTTGTGTACACAGTATTCAAAGACACACTGCTCAAAAATTGCATAGGGTTCTTTCCATATTATTTTATTAATCATCATTCAATTTGACAGTATCAAGTATCAAGCAAAGTATTATTTTTCTTAATCTCTTAACTTTTTTTTAATTGATAACATTATAATTTACATATTAACTCAAACTCAAACCAAAGTCCAAGTTCAATTTAACTCTTCTTTTTATAGGAGAGAAATAGTCATTAAAATATAAGCCGGCTAAGACTTACTGGAACATACATAACATAAGTATAGGTCTAGCTGTAGGTTAATAAAAACAGCGTCTTTAAAGAAGCGTCTTAAAAAAGCGGATATTATATTATACCGTGTGAATAAGTATTAAAATTAAATATAAACTAGACTTAATTATACTTCACATCATTTTAACATCATCATCATTACATTACGTATTAAAGTCGATTTTTTAACACGAGACAAGACTTATACTTAAATCGCTGGAAAGAGTTAGTCCTGTTTAGTAAACACTTTGCTCTGGTCCAGTTAACACCTTCTGAGAAGGGATATTTATTACTAAATACAACTGAAAGAAATAGCAATAAATATTTATTTATATTACATATTATAAGGAAGTTTCCTTTAAAATTGGAATTGTTTTAAATTGTGAAATTTTGTAATTAATTATTACGAACTTGTTGTTAAAAGTTAAAGAGAACAAAGTGGTGTTATAAATTAAATTAAAACCAACATTTTTAAAGGAATGCTTGCTGAGACATTGGAATAGAAACAAGGTGCAAGCAAATACCATTCAGCTTTGGTACTTATCTTTAGTTCTTGATAGAAGAATTTATATACAACTTAAAGTAAAGTAACGTGAATCTCAATTTAACCTGATATCACACATATCACAATTTATAACTTTTTGAAGAAGAATTAAGGATTCTTATTTATTTTCTCACTTGACTTAAAAAGGTAAGAGAAATATTTAATTTATTTGAAATTTAATTTTTGTCTTTATTCAAAAGCATCCATGCATATTAGCATACAAATACAAAATAAGGCATTCAGGTAAAAGAAAGTTTGAATTGAAGTCGTGTTCCTCATATTTGGTTACTGCCTTAGCAGTTAAGTTAAGTTAACTCGAAGTCGAGCCTCACCCTATGTCTTACCTGTTAGGACAGTATAGAATTTCAGAATCAGACATACAACATAGCTGAAAGTAAACTGTCTGCAGCGTTTTAGGAAATAAATGGACCAGGTGGTACTGGGACATCGGTAAGAAAAGGCTAGTTAAAGCGTCCCTGACTGTCAAGATCAATGGTCAGTACTTAATTAGAGTATTTGGTACCGTGTTTACTTTTAATAAATTTAATACCGGCGACACAGAGCTGAGGATGAGTCTTTAATTCAGATTAGAAAAATAGTTAGGGTAGGGTATGAATCTCTTATTCAGTCATCATCAATGAAAGCGAAGCGATAACGGTATAAAGGATTTAACTCATATAAAGTTAATGGAAAAGGCAATATAAGGAGGAAAAGGCCTTGGTATTTGCATATTTGTTCAGTGTTCACTGACATGAAGTTTCAACGACTTTATCAAACCGGACAAAAAAAAAGATTTTTTGTTAAATGTTTTATGCGAGGATAATGGTATTGGCATTTATACTGTGGTCTGGATTAACTTAAGTATACATGAGGAGGTACATGGTTTAAGTCAAACTGGTTAGTTCTTAGTTAGCATTAAATATAATCGAATGACCATTTTTATAAACTTGTCATTGAAAGTTAAGGCCACGACACGAGTCTCTAGTTGTAATTGTTACATCATGAGATTCAGCATTATATACGATGCGATGATGAATCATCTATGTTTTGGTTAATAGTTAATAGTTAATACCATTTTTATTGTATTTAACTGGAGTTATATTTCTCCACATTATTACTCATTGTCAAATTCAGTTTGTATGAGGAAGGATTAAGGTTAAATATTGCTTTTGGTGGGTTGGGTCGTGGGTTGGCACTACCGGAACTGGTGATAGTACTACGGACATGGACTGCAACCGCATTAGCCAGTACACTCGATACTCGGTATCGTATAAAAACGGTACAGGACGTAAACTGGAAATCATGGAATATGATACTACTATGAAGCTATACTATTGCGCTGGACCGCGTGCTGCTAGCCCACTTTTGTACTCACCTGCATCTAAAAAACTCAACGACGCTGATCTGATGTTGTACCAGCAGCGAATCACATTTGTCCCAGTATTACTTCAATAACACCGTCCTGTATCTTACTTCTGCTAACTTATGCCTATGCCCACGTTATACGCTGACGTGTTTTTTGTTTATTTACCTCGTAGAAATATTCTTCAGCGAATATCCAGTGTGGGCCTTTAAGATTAGTCATCCATCGCTATTCATTTGGTTTAGAATAATATCATCTGATTCTGATGCAATTCGCTTATGTAGGTAGAGGGTATGTATATCTTTGTTTTGGCATGCATGATGTAAACGGCATCAGACCACTTTCTGCTCTGATGACTCCACTCACTTGAAAGGGCATATAAGCGTTCAATGTTTACCTGATCAGAAACAGTTTTCATTTTGCACTTGAGAAAGACAGAATAAGCTTCATTGGATTGCTGTCAGTTTTGTTAGCAAACGTTGCATATTATGATACTTGTGATTTGTGAAGTAGACAGTTTTGATTTTAATAATAATCTCGCAGATATACTAATATTCATCCGTGCTGCCACTTGAAACTTTTGGTGATATAGTTTTTACTACTACTCAAGATCAGTATTATTGATTTATTTGTAAACAAAGTGAAAAACCCTTTAGTTGCATTATTATTCTAATGAGGGACAAAAGGAACTTCATATCTGTACCGGTTAGTAACTTAATTAATTTTTAATATTATTAAAGGTTCCGTCATACTTCGGTTTACTATTGTACGACGTTAGGAATTGGAATTGGCCTACTTTGTGCTTTTGGTTTGATTGCCTAATTAATAATTAGAATAATTAACAGGACAGACATGATATTTTGGGGCTAATTTAATTAAGACTTCAGTTTCGTATCCTCCTATTCTTTAAAATTTAAATAGTTTCTTTCAAAACTGTCGTTCTTGGATTTACTTCATCATCTGCCATACTGCAGTTTATTATTAGTAGAGTAGTATATAGTAAAATGCATGCATTATTTATCAGCTATTAAATAATTCAGTAGGTCTGGCTGTCTGGTATGAAATCATCTATTCGTTTGCATATGCAATATATATACCTAATATGTGGCTTAGAACAATTGAGATTATGGCACTTGTGAATGCGATGACGAGGTTAAGGTGATAAGGTGATTTTAAGGTGGTACGATATTTTATGATTACATTAAATTAAAGTTCCATGTTATGTCTGATTCGTAATCTGTACACGTAATAAATCTAATTGGGCTATTTTTTAATTTTCTACTGGGAACTTCCTTCTTCAGAGATATTTTAGGTCTAGTAGTTGTCTGCATGTTGTGTATTATTCCCCTTGGTTCGTGTTTGGGATATTCAGCCACGTTTATAAATTTCATGGTATGTAAACTAACCAGAAGTTCGGTTTTGATTTCTGATTAATACTGGCTACAAGCTTTATTTGGAATTTTCAGCATTGTCTCTTCTCATTTTTTTGTATTTTTTAATGTTTCATTGGGTTTGGGTAACATTTGGGGTCAAGGTCTCAATGGGGAAACCCCATTCCACATCAAACCAAATCCTAAACCCACCGCTACACAAGCAGGCTTTTTAATTTCTTTGGTCAATCTGTACTTTCTGTACTGTCTTCTTTTCTCACGTGTCTGTCTATTATTAATCCACATTATTATCGGGTTCGGGATCGGAATGGATGTGGGAAAGCGCATAATAGGCTATAGTTATAGTCACCTACATGAACAAAGCCAACATCACTATGATGAAAGCAATAATTACTAATACCATGCAGGATTGATGCAAGAAATATTGCAATTTTCATTTTCCCATACATGGGAATTTTAAAAAACTGGAAAACTTGGTTTTGCAACTCAAATGAAATCGATCCACGATAAGTCATCGGATTAAAATAATAATGGAAGGGGAATCTTACGAAGTTAAAAATAAATGAAAATGATAAACTTGACCATGGTTAGGGGCGATGGGCATGAGATGATACAACTTAAGATTAGTCGCTTTGGCCAGCCTTTGATTTACGGATGTTCCCATTGATTTTTATTAATTAATTATAGGTTTCATAACAATATAATATTATTAAAAATCATCTAGTAAGCACATTGTTTCATTTAAAGAAACTGTTTACAAGAAAGCCTTGAGCTTCATACATTCATTAAAGTCGATGCAGTGCAGTATTGAAAGTATAGTAGGTATATACATAAAAAATAAAATTATTATTGTAGATGATAGTTAGTCAAACATCAAGTTATAAGGAGAACCCACTTACAGAAAAGGATCGTACGATCTTCAGCATTGAGAATAGAGAAGAACACCCATGCCAAGTCCAAAGTTCACTTTTTTCATAGCTTCATTAAAATACATAAGTTGAAGTATAAGAGCTAATAAGATAAGTATGCAATGCACTCTGCGTGTACTTGTTAAAAAATCACGTCAGACTTTAGACCTTTGTCACTCGTTCCTAAAGCTTGCGTAGTTTTATTATATGCATCTACTGAACTTTTCTATTGTGTTATTATCGTCACAATAATGCTCTGCTGTATATAGAGCGTCTAGTCAGAATTGTAGGTATTTTTGTATGCATAATTCAATGTACTTCTTCTTTGAGATAAATTCCACTGTGTGGTTTTGTCTGCCAGATTTTTTTGGCTCTTGGGAACAAGGTTGGTTCGGGACGGGAGAAAAACTAGTAAGAATCTTAGGTATCTGTAACTAGCAGGGATAGGGAAAGTAGGGTCGGATGTACTTTGTTAAATGATTTTTCTATGTATCTTCTTCCTTACTTGTTATGCTTAAATAAAAAACGTTGACGTGTTTGTTTCTGGGATTTCAACAGAATTGTATTATGAGATTATGAATATTAGGAAATCCTAGTTTCCTGAGATTCGGAAAGAGGAAAGAGCTCAATAGGAAAACAGATTTCATTGTAAGGAAATAAACTCGTTTTTACGTCAAAGAATTAAGAAATCAGTTTAATGGCGTTGGATTGATTATTCTTGGTTTAGGCTGCAACCCAACTAAGTCAAGGTTTGGAAAAGTATTTCAGGGGGTTTTTTAGTTCATAAGCATTTCTTTAATTTTAATCTAATCTAGTTTTCATGAAGTCTATAAGTCTGGAGGAAGATGAATCTTCTTTAAAACATCCTTCCTGTCTTATTTTTCAAAAAAGGTGACAGACTTTGAAAAGGCAGTTGACTTTATGGAAATACGTAGGGTTAGGTTACGGACAAGGAATTAAAATTAATTGGTCTTCTTGTAGTACATAGAACTGAGATAAAAATTTCTTCTTTTATATTTATTACCCTTTGTGCTTGTAGTAATCAGTATCATGCCACACAGCACAGACATGAAATATTATTATCTAAAATGCCTACGTTAAAGAATGAAACAAAATAAACAAATTGCTTTGTCCCTTGCATTTCTTGGATAGAAAAAGAGATTTTTTTTTACTATGCTATGGGATATATAATTCTTAAGATACAAAATATAGTGATCCCTTTATCAAGTCATGCATAAAGTAGGTGGTTAACAATCGTACGACTGCAATAATAAGTAGGTATTTGTTATTAGCTTCGGGGACTTTGACTCCAGTACAGGTTTTTGAGAACAAGGTTATTCAGTCAGTCCGGGAGGGCACTCATCTTCAATGAGCATTTCTTTCTACGACAGGTAGATTAGATAATACTACGAATAATCTTGATCCGATACAACCTAGTAAGATGATCTTTCTTTGTAAGTGTTATTTTTTAGGGAGTTAAGAAGTTGTTGAAGTTGAGCCAGGGGGAAGGGAAGGAATGTGTAGAGTTTAGCATACAAAAACCCTAGCCACTAAATTCTTCTTGGTACGACCGGCTTGACATTTTAACTTTTTAATGTCAGTCTTGTTAGGACTGGACCAGCTTTCGGACAGAGTACTCGATACTCCATCGACAAGTAGCTCTTGGCGTACTTCAATTACTTCTTGGAATTCCTCGTGTTTATCAATTTTTGTCTTGAATTAGTTTCTTACCCAGTTGTGTAAAGACAAGTTACAACTTCTAATTCTGATTACTCTTCAGTACATTTTGAGTGCATCTGGCAAATTAACTCAATTTTCTTGCAATTACACCACGTATCAAGTACAAGGGTGGAAGGCAAATAGTTAACAAAATATTGGCTCTGTCAGGTCAGTTTCATTGCATATTGCACAAAATTCTAGATTTTCAATTATAATAATGTGTAGCATTTACGCAAGGTCTAATGTGGAATAGACGATTTTGAAATTCTAACCATTACTTCTGTAACTTTTGTCTAAAGTGAGTTGGTTTGCTTTGAATAGGTTTTTTTGAACTGGCTAGTAATAGTAGCAGGTTTGATAGCATTTTACCTGAATATTACTCTATTATGTAGGCAGTGCAAGAAAGAAACTAGTTTTTTTGCAAGAAATTAACCGTATATAATGTTATATTACAGTAAAATCACTATGAAAATTTGAGACAAGATGAAGATTTGTTTTGTTACCATCGTCTAAAAAAGTTTCGCATGTTCTTGGTAATCATGAATGTATTTGTATGTAGTAATGGACGCAAAATCATAATGCTGTGTAGTAGATATGTGTACATAATATAATAGGATGGTAAAATAGTAATTCATAGCTAGGTTTTTTTGCTTTTGATTTTATACTAAATTACTAATAGTCGTTTTTTATGTTTTTGGTTTACAGACTAGAAGTATGCCTTCAGTAGCTCAAATTGACGAGGGTCTCCCTGTACTTACCGGGTACGGAGTACCTATAAAGAAGACGGGAGAAAATGAACTGTTTCAGAATGGATTTGTCGATGGACTTAATAACAAACATCATCTAAATGGAATTGAAAAATATAAGACAGACAATGTGAAGAATTCAGAGAAGAATGGAAATCATATTGGAAATGGATATACTAATGGTTACACTAATGGAAATGGGCATGTCAAAAATTCACATGACGAGGTTAGCAAATTTTATATGAAAAGAAGGAATATTGCCTAAAATTTTGCAACTCGTCGTAATAGGCAATTCATAATGCTTCATAAGGCTAAGGCTTACTGTCTTGTAGGGCTAATGTTTCATTGGTAAAGTTGCTATTCTCTCCTTACTCTCCTACCTGTTGAAAAATTCCTAGGGAGGTTGTAGGTCAAACCGATTAATGGCTTATAAATTGCATGAGTAAATTCAAAGGGGGATTCTTTTAATTTTCTTGCAGTTGCGTGATTCTTTTCTTGTTTTTATTGCAAAATCAATCTTTTTGAGGTTTTGAGATAGTTTCGTTGCTCAGATAATGTGACAGATGATGTAATTTGTTTCTAAGGTAAATTATGTCAGAAATTGATTGTGTGGTGCTTTCATGATCCCTCTCAATAGGTGCTAAAAAAACATTGGGTTTTTTTTTCTTCTCAGCATGTTCTAAATTCATCTAATTCGGCCTTAAATTTCAAAATTTTGTTTGTATTGGTTTAACCCCGTTATGCTTACTCATGAGTTGGGGACGATTTGTAAATTCTAGTGCTATTTTCAAATTTTCGGCACTCGACAGTCCAACTTGGTATTCCTCACTTTTTCAACCATCTCGATTCAAGCATCCTTGTTTGGGTCAAAACTACCCCTCCTTTAACAGGGCTTTCTTGTTCATGGGCAATAAAAATAGTGTATCAAAGCCTTCACCTGTCAGGCTCAACAAGAAAAATCCTCAGCAAAACGATAGGAATGATCTAATGGCAGGCTTAAATTCGATTATGTCGGGAACGTCTGCTGGGGATTTCACATCATCTGCACTTAATTTCGAGGGCTGTCCTGATTCCCGAGTCCATACAGTGTGGATTGATTCCGATGATAATGTTTCACCTGAATTACCTTACACAGCCAAGGGGTTGGTGTGCACAAATTCAGCAATTGCTTCTGCTTATTTCAACCAAAAACCCTCGCAGTACTTGAGTCCACGCTTTCTCCACCCATCCCCAAGTAATGTATGTCCTTAGTTGTAGACACCGAAAGTTGCTTAATATTACCTCTGGAAATGTAAACTGCAGGTGCAGATCGATCGATGATTTAATTAGTTAAAAGTTTAAGCATCCTACATCTTTTATCCATTTGTGCTAATAAATTACGAGCTAACCTTAAACCCTTAAGCCTGCTGTAAGTTGCATTAGGACGGTCGTATCTAAGAGCCTAACTTAAGACAGCTATATGTTTTGAATTAAGTTTGGTAAATTTTGTTTTAACTTATTTTTAAATAAAGCTTGTTTTATTTGTTACAGATTCTTAACGGAGAGGATCCTTTAAGAAGCAAAAAATTGACGAACGGAATTCATTTATCCGGAGACGTGACGGATAAAAAATCAATTCACACATCCACCGTGGCGCCTGCTGAAGTAATTGTTACAAATCAGAATCCCAGCCTTGCCTGGAAGTACGAAGGCAAGGTTTTCAACAAAGGTGAGTTGACCTCTAAATTTTTATCTGAAATTATAGAGGACTGATTGATGAGGATGATGATGATAAGCAATGGTAGTAAATTTATGGTAATAAATGGTAGAAAAATCTGTCAAGGATTTTATTTTTTAATATATCGTTCATGCAGGTTAAGAATTATGAAAAAAGTTGCAACATGTAAGGATTATATTATTACTTCGATTTCATAGTAGTAAGTATCATTATATCGGCTAATAAAGGTTGCAAAGTTCAGAACTATGCAATTCCTTGTTTATTCCGCTATGATTGCATTTCAAGTATATAATACCTAACTCTCATGAAGTTTACTCATGTGTTCATTTTATTGAGATAAGTTGTAAACTCTGATTGCATGTAAATTGCATTGTTCAGAATGCAAAGTTCTTCATTCAAGGCTTTCTGTTTTAACATCCTATTAGTAACATGGGAATCGTTCAGTCAGAAAACACTAGTTATTTCTCAACAGAATTGCAAATTGAAGAATAATTATTATTAACACCTTGATTTTAATAAAAGTATATTTTTTCATTCCGACTCTATTTTCTCAATCGATTCTAAATTATAATAGTGAGACAGAAAAAGCTTTAATTATGAGTTTCCTTGTTTTTGGTCTCCAGTTTCTTACCCATTCAAATTCTCAGGAATGTATGTTTTGTATTAATTGTTGATAGTTAGTTTCTGTTCTTCCAAGTACCAGGTGTAATCTTTAATGTATACATCCGCTACTACTTCCTTGAAACTATTCAATTTCAATTCAGTATTAACAAGTAAATGTTTTTCTATGCCTTACAAATGTTTGATTTGATAGTAGGAAAGGGAATTCCGATCATGAATTCATTGAAACCTGCATAATCTGTAATAGATAGGGCAGAAAAGTCACATCATACGATAATTGTGACGTGTTACCATACAATAAGATGATAAAAGCATCTTTTGCTCCAGTCTTTACTCATTAACTCATTCATGCATTTTTTGTGAAGCTTTCGCCTATGTAAGCATAGACGAGGACAATTATCTTGAATTACAAACAAAAAACAAATAATTCTGTGAATCAAACAGCTACCCAGAGCATGTATTGACTAGTTAATATTTGTGTTAATGATTTGATTCGGAATTGCTGTAGACATAATAAAACACTACTATGTGGTTACATTTGTATATGTACCATCTAGATTAGGGTTTTGTAGTAATAAATTATAATATAATAATCTCCAACCTCATATCATTCAGTTTCAATATGTATGTACCCTATCTCTGACATGTATATCCTGTTGATGGTCTTTCAGAAAAATCTTAAAGGCTTAGGTCAGTGAGCTACAACTCTAAAATTATGAATATGAAAGCCCTTTAAGTTGAAAGCTCCTCAATGCATTAGATTTTTCGTATTCGTATCGTAACATATCCTTTGCCTGCCATTTTTATTAAAATTTACCTTAAAAATGTTTTCTACTGATTTGTATGCAGTTTGAGTAATACAGATAAGAGGCAGATAGTTACACGAACGTTTGCTTTATAGCTTAGATGCAAAGTGATCACGCCACGTTGGAAAAATCTCATGATGTTGAGTTGAGTGGATAACAGCCTTTGTTATTATGAATGTTGCAATATTATATATAACAACTTGTTAATAAAGTATAATAATAATAATATAATCATTGAAAAAGTGGATCATACCACTTGTTACTGAGCGTAAGTAAGTTAATTTAGAAGACGGCAGCTTTATAATAATACATAATAAGAGTCCATTGTGGATAGAGAAGTCACTTAAAATGTTAAGAAGTCTGTTTACAGTTTTTGAAACCATTCTAATGGTATGAGTCATTAAGCTTTCATACATTTTGACCCTCATTATTTAGGTGTATGGCACGTGTGCTATAACACAAATGTCATCATCATGTTATTCTGTGACAAATGTTTGCTTGCACGACATCGATTCATTATGACATCAATAGTTTGAGTCAGCTATTGTATTAATTGTATCGTATGACCTTTTGTTTATGTTTATGTTACTCTTAAATCATCTCATCACTTCATCACTCATCATTTTAAAATTAATATGCTGACTATGAATGAAAATCCTCTAATTAAATCTGCTTGATTTAATATTTTAGGACCTGATCAGGTTTTACCATCCGAAGCTCTATATACTTGGAACCCTGATGGAGCAATACGAGTCAGCCAAATGGGTACTGGAGAAATGGCAGAAAGGAAACCTATGTCTGTTCCAAGTCTATTGGTGCGAGCAGCTTCTAGAGCCCCTGAAAGGACGGCTTTGGCTGTGAAACGGAATGGAGACTGGCAAAAGTGGACTTACAAGTAAGAATAATTAAAGATGATAATATTGCATTTGTATCTGAGTTTCATGGGAAAAATTCAAAGTCAAGGTTGATAAATGTTAGCAAGCATTCAGTAATGCGTTGTTTATGAACTTCTGATGAAGGATTTTTACAAAAGAATTATGAGTTGCGAAACCTTTTGTATGTTTATTTTCATGAAACCTTGGACTGCAGCATAACCCATTTGTTAATAACTAGTTTGATAAAAATACTCATTTTGCTATTTGTGGTTTTTCCAGGGAATACTTACGAGATGTTCGAACAGCAGCCAAAGGGTTCATCGCTCTTGGGCTTGAAAGATTTCATGCAGTGTGTATCTTGGGATTCAATACGCCCGAATGGTTTATTTCGGACTTGAGTGCAATTTTTGCTGGGTGAGTTGGCGTTTATTTTCTTATTTAGACAAATAGATTTGCAAATGTCATCATAATACTTATTTATGTTTTTGTTACCGTTTTTTAGAGGGTTTGCTGCTGGAATTTACACAACTAATACGTCTGAAGCTTGTGCTTACGTTGCAATGGACAGCAGAGCTAATATTTTTGTTGTTGAAGATGACAAGCAGCTAGCCAAAATCTTGGAAATCCGAGACCAACTTCCAAACCTTAAAGCCATTATACAGTACACAGGTGAACCAAATATCCCTGGAGTTTACAGTTGGTCAAAATTAATGATGTTGGGATCGCAACAACCTGATAGTGTTCTTGAAGAGCGTCTTAATCAAGTTGCAATTAACCAATGCTGCACACTCATCTACACTTCGGGAACTACAGGAAATCCCAAGGGTGTCATGTTGTCCCATGACAACATGACATGGACCGCACATGTTAATGCTCGCTACTGTGGTTTCAGAGACTTTGTTGAAGAATACATTAGTTTTCTACCTTTGAGTCACGTAGCTGCACAAATGGCTGATATTTATTGTCCACTAACATGCGCTGCAACTGTCTATTTCGCTGATAAAAATGCTTTGAAAGGGTCTTTGATTGACACAATGAAAGAAATCAAACCAACTAAATTCTTGGCAGTACCACGAGTATGGGAAAAAATGTACGAAAAGATGATGGACATTGGTCGTTCTACAACTGGAATTAAGAAAATGATCGCTACCTGGGCTAAAGCTAAAGGCTTAGAGTACAATATCAGGAGAATGAATGGGTAAGAATATTACTTTTTAAATTAAGAAATTAAATTGTAGTTTTTATACTTTATCAGCTAATAAATTAACGGTATCCTGTTTTATTTCATTTAGCGAGGAAAATCCAGAGTCATTCGGCTTTAAAGTTGCAAACAAACTTATTTTAACAAAAATTCGAGATGCTCTCGGCTTGACCCGGTGTGACTTGCACTTGTCAGGAGCTGCTCCAATCAATCCAGAAATTTTGAAGTACTTCTACTCCCTGAACATCGTTGTCACAGAAGTCTACGGAATGAGCGAATGCAGTGGCCCACATGCTATGGCAGTTGAATCAGCGTTCAGACTTGGAAGCTGTGGTAAAACACTCCTGGGTGCCACTACCAGACTAGGTAATCCCGATGCGGATGGAAACGGTGAAGTTTGCATGGGTGGTCGTCACGTACAGATGGGATATCTCCATCAGGCAGACAAAACTAAGGCAGCCATTGACAATGAAGGGTGGTTGCATTCTGAAGATATCGGAAAGCTTGACAGTGATGGGTTCCTGTACATTACTGGAAGATTAAAGGAATTGCTTATCACTGCTGGTGGTGAAAATGTTGCCCCTGTTCCCATTGAAGATAATGTTAAGACAGCCCTACCTTTTGTTAGTCAAGCAGTACTTCTTGGTGATCGCCTTAAGTTCCTCTCTATTCTCCTTACTCTTAAGGTACTTGAAAACTTTAAATCTCAATATGTATCTGATTTTTCTTAAATTTAAAGGTTCTAACTAATTTCTGTTGTGTTTTGTAGACTGATGTTGACAAAGATACGCAAGAACCCTTGGAAAGGTTAATGCCCGTAACCAAAGACTGGTTGAAGAGGAATGCTGATTTAAGTTGTGAAACAGTGCAAGACGTTATTAAAGAATTGTATGAGAAAAACAACGAAAAGGTAAGCTTTTTGGTTCATAACCTAAATAAAAGTTGTTTAAATTTGTTATGCATTATTTTTGTGAATTCTAGAGTAAAACTAATAGTGTATTTCCTTTTTTACAGTTGGCCCTTGCTATCCAAAGAGGAATTGATGAAGCAAATAAGAAAGCACCTTCACAAGCCCAGAAAATCCAGAAATGGGTTGTTCTTCCCAAAGATTTCTCTGTTCCCGGAGGAGAATTAGGTAAGCTACATGAATTTTATTATTAATTGAGTATGACCAATGCCACTTCATTTCGATACCGTTTCAAGTCACAGTCTTAGAAAATTGCAATCTTTCTAACGGCTTGAGAAAGATGCTATTTTTTATTGGCAAATTGTAGAAAAAACCACATAGCATAACCTAGTAAGAAAACATTGTAAAAGTAGGAGGAAGTAAAAATTGACAAGATAAACAGTTTTTGTGTCCAATACTTCAAGTTGGAGAACTCCTCCAGATTGGAATTTTATTTGGAAGCAATGCAATAGTAGACAAAACGAATGGACTTAATCGAGTCAGCTGTCTTTTTCCCTTGTTCTCTTGGCTTTTCTTTCTTATCTGCTTCAAAGAAGTTTGAATTATAGTCCTAGGTAATTGGTATCGGGAGACTTTGTAATAAAGATAAAGATTGAGTATCTTCCAACATGACAACAAGAACGAGGCCAGGGCAGCTCACAGCATAGTAGTATATAGTAGAAAAATAGTTTTAGCAAGCCACGGAAAGAAATTACGATGATAGCTACGGGGCAATACAAAGAGCGCTTCAAAATTAGCTTTTAGTTCATAGCTGCTATCACGTGGAAGATTAAAACCCTCCTGTTCTTTATTTTATGTGTGGAAAGTGTTTGGAAAGTCAGTTTTGTAATAAAATGGCTCTTGAGAAACTTCAAATTAGAACATTAGGTGACCCATTTAAGAAGTAATTGAGAGCAGCAGTAGCAGTGGTACTAGTAGCATCACACTATCATAGACCTTACTTTCTGTTACCCTGTCTTTCTTCTTCCCTTCGTCTCAGCTACTAGTTGTACAAACAGTTTTTGCTAGGATAAGAAGTTTTGTAAACGAAAGTTGGTTGGAATGAGATGATAGTTTTTGAGTGAATAATGAAAATGAAACGAGATGAAATAAAATGAAATGAGGTGAAATAAAGTGCAGAAAAAGGGAAAGGAGTTCGAATCCATCCAACTAACCAAGTAGTAGAGCCAACAAGTTTACACTCCAAACCATTTCAATTTTGAATTCCCTAGCTGACTGTCAGTGTCCTGACTAATAGCCATCTCTGTCGATAGCCAATCACATTATTTGCAATGCAGTGTCTTCTTATGCCAGTTACTTGTTGTAATGGCTTGTATTTTGTACAGAAATTTAGAAGGTATTTAGAACTTTAAGTCAGAAAGTCCCTTGTGCTTAAATTTTTTGGAGTTGAACGGCTTCGACATTATCTCTACTTACGACTTGTATTGTTGTTATGCATTCCTGGAATCATTCCCAGTCTAGTCTCATCTTCACAGTTATTTCTTTACTCATTTTGATGAGAAATATTTGAGCCAAAGGGAGATTTTACTAGACAACTAAACCTTGTGTACTTTCCTTAAACAGTAGGAGATTCAATTCATAGGGGATTTCCTTAAAAGAATTTCATAAAATTCTTTTTCTTTTCTCTATTACTGAATATCCTTTAAACTTCTTGTCTGCAATATTGCTGTTTCATGGCTATCCATTAACCTTACTATCATCGCCTTCAATTTTCTTTACTTTTGTTTGTCTTCATAAGGGGCAGAAGAGTTGGCCTTTTTCTGGCTGTGAGATGCTTTTAGTTTCATTTGTTTGACTATATATTGCATGCTCTGAGCTATTTGTAGAATAATGAAGCTAAAAAAATACATTTTCAAAATATTCAAGTTTTATCGAAATGGAATGGCAGTTGGCAACCTCTGTTCTATAGCAATAATTGTCGCGAGCATAAGATTTTCCAATAAACTTGTTTCTAAATTTTTTTTTATTCCAAAACTCTAATTGATTTTTATTTTTGTTTGTATTCCAGGTCCAACATTAAAGCTGAAAAGACAAACGGTGTACGACAAGTACAAGGAAACCATCTCTAGTTTATACGATGTATAAATTAATACTTACATGTCATTGTAATATAAAAACTAGCCATAAGTCGTTGAGACTTGTTGAAAATTAACTACATACCTAAACTCGGAAGTAGTAATACAACTACAAGTCCTTGTAGTCTATGTGTCTGAATAATATAAACTTTTGTCTCTCAATAATAATATTATATACGCTCGGTACGAGTCGCTGGTTTATTTATTGTAGGGCGATAGAGTACTTACTACTACTTTGAAAGTTTCGTTTAGATTTAAGTGAAAAGTTATGCTATTAGAGTATAATTAGTTAATATTATCAGTAAAGATCTGATCGCTTATTGTCGGGTAACTAGATAGCTACTAAGGTTAATATGATTATTATTATTAACGAATTATTATATTATTATTATTCTTGCTATGTATGTTAAGGAACAGTTTCGTATTTAACGTATAAGTAATACTAAAGAGTACCTCCAGATTACACGCCACACTGTTTTTTGCCGTTGAGTCAGTATATTAAATAAGCGCTTGTGGCTTTATTGTAGCTTTCTTGTAATGAAAGAAACGAATTAGTTGAGTAAAATGAAGAAAAAAGTTAATAAAGGACTTGCCATATATGTAAAAAAAAAATCCATTTTTGTACAGAAATGCACATTCTTTCTCGGTTCATTTTGTCGCCTGAAATTTGTACCGTCGCGACGGCAGAAATATATTATTTTATGCATGTACAATTGAACGGGCATATTAGAAAACAATATAAAAAACAGAAGAATTGACAACTAGTAATTGATTGTTCAAAGGGATTCACAAAGGGTATTGTCTTGGAAGATTCATTGGAAACAGGGATTTCCATGAAAAAAGCTTTACTAGTGCAATTACAGATTTTTATTGTTTTATAATGAGATGTCTGTGCTTGCGAGATTTCAAAACAAAATAGCACGTATTTGTACATTTTTGAAATCAGTTGTTCAATTATTTGCGCGTAGCTACTGGCCGGACACCCTAGAGATTATTTAATTTATTAGATCCGGAAATGTTCGCTGTTAAGAGAGATGAGAGGTGTAGATATTGCTAGTGGAATGGAATTCGGATGTTACTAGCGAAGTTTGCGATTCAGGCCAAAAACGAGATAGATCTTCGAACATAAAAGTATACATATAACAGCCACAGAGTCACCAGTGAGATCGTGTTTCCTGCATATTTAAAGTCTTCACTCGCTTTACTGTCCCCTTAGTGTATCGTCATTTGGAAGAGAAAACCTCAGCATAGTGTATATGTAACTATGAGACTATAAATGGTATGAAGACGTACAAAGGCCATAGATACGATTATGGTTGATCTAATCTCCTACCCCCATTGACCACTTCACTGTGCACACCAGCAAGAAAATACATTAGTTTACCCTCAAAAGACTTCCACTTTCACCTCATTGGGTTCGTCTTCTTTCCATCGCATCGCATATCTTCCCCTTTCTCGTTGTCATCACCTCGATTTTGGCTGACTGCGTACAGAGTTTATTACAGGAACCCTCTTGGGTAAGGTTAAGTTTCTACCTATTTCTCAAAAGATTTTGATCTTATAACTTATCTGGTCAACGTCCTCCTATGGTCTGTGCTGACCAGATGCCAGTTCTTCACTTCGTATTTATTCAAGCAGCAAGGGGAGATTTTACCTCAAAAAAAGGATAAACTCTAATATAAACTTACTTGGAGTACTGCTGTAAGTTGAGTTTTTGTATGAGTGAGAAAATATTGAGAGATGGCTTTAAGAAACCAAACAAATCATTTTAATTTTAGCTGAAAATTAATCCATTATCATTCTTTTGTTGTTTGAATTTTTGACACAATGAATCTAAATGCTAGATAAATGAGAAATAATGTAGGTTAGTTGAGTCTTTTTACATTAGTATGACTGATGGGAAATTCATGAGATCCAAATAATTTGGATTTTAAGGAAAAATGAAGGTGAACGCATTAAAAGGATTTCACAATAATATTGGATTTTTAAATTTGTAAAAAGGATAGATATCGTCCAATGTAATAATGTAAATGCAACGCATGATATGGAATCAAATAATGACACGGAATCAAAGTCAGCTAGCCCTGGGTTGAGAGTTGAAATGAGACCACTGCACTGACTGAAGAATTTTTCGGAGTTTTATATTTCAATAATTACGATTTCCATTTGCTCACACTCGTTTATCTGGGTTGGAGATTCTATGCCTAGCAAACATTTCTATAGAAAAGTGTACCATAATGGCCCTTTGGATTCAAGAAGGGGACTGAAATTAATAGATATCTGTAGCTATAATGAGAAGCGCATTCTGTGCTTTTCACACCTTAAATAACTGAAAACTTTTAAAATCGAGATCTTGGTATGCGGCAATGTGAAATTACCTTTTACAATATATTTTTAGTTGTGAATTAGCGTTTTAGAGAAAATAATTTCAATGAATGCTCGTAAAAAACCTTGGACAAGATGTAAAATTACGAAAATTTTGCATGGAACAATTTTTGAAATTTTCGCAGGCTACTATTTGAACACATCATTTAATTTCGTGAGGTTCTGTCGTATCATACATTTGAGTAGTTTAAACTTATTCATTTTCGACAAGAAAATGGTTAACCAAGAATTCGTTGAAGAACTGTTTGCTGTGCTTGTGCTATTACGTAATAGAGTACAGTACACGCAGCTATTAAATAGGGACAAAAGTCCACCCAAAGTTTACAAATCCGATTGAAAAGCAATCTTTCGCTCTGAAAATTTTGCACAATCTTTCAGTCCTGAAGTTTTTACACGTCTGCTGTTATTCTTGTTATATGTGTATTAAAATATATCTTTCATAACGATAAGGGTAGTAAGGTTGAATATAGTAGGATCTGCGGCCATACACGAGCTTCGTATTAGTATCTCACGCAAAAGGAAAATACCGTTTTTTGCCAATCATTAAATTCTTAGACGAAAAATTTCAAAATTGTATTAAAATCAGATACCACATTCTATACAAGCCCGAAATTTCTGTACTGCCCTGAATAAAACTGAGATCTTGGATGAAAAACGGCATATAATAATTCAGAGATTTATTTGAGATTGAGTGTGCCTGCCGTCTTTGAAAAAATTTCTTCACGGTACTTCCCCTTGTCGAAATCGATTAGATGGTGATTAACGACCTGGAGTCGCTGTTATCAATAACTTTCCTGTCAACTATTCACTACATACAGTCAAGTCAATTCAGTCTAAGTCGCCGAATTCTTAATCCATCCATACCATCCCCTGCCCTAAGAGTAGTAGACTAGACGGAAGCTTCTTTTATTGTAGAATAAGACTAAAAAAACGACCCTTTCAAATCTTTTCTATACACCCTTCCGCTATTCGTCCTGTTGAGTTGTGACTTTCCTACACGCGTGCTGTATATAAAGAAATTCTTTGAAACTGGGAAAAGGAAGATGAGGATGATAAGATGCAAGCTTGAATTTAGTCTTGTCGCAGTACATTATTTCGCATTATTTCTTGTGTGTAAAATTTTCGTTTTTATTCAATCCATCTTCAAAAATTTCAAAAGCATAAGTGGATTTTCAAATACTGTTGCATCTTGCTCCATTAAAACCAAAAAATAAAAGCCTGCACACAGATCGCAACGGAAATGGATATTTATTTTGTCTTTTGCAAACGTTACATCCCCTGTGTTATTAGCCTGCACGTCATGCTGAAGTTTTATAGAATCGATGAATTTTAAGAAGCATTTAAACGTACAAAATTAATCAATTAGTTTTGTGAGTCGCTTTCTCGCTTTTGATATTTCTATACCCCAACTTAACGTTTTGAAAATGAGAAGAACTGCCCAGAGAGCCCCACACGAACGTACAAATATACAAGGGATTCGCAGGAAAAAAGAAACTGAATACGATATGAAACCTTTGACAAGTTCTTCCATTTGCCTCCATACTAAACTCAAAAAACAGTTGCAGTAAAACCCCCAAGGTAGAAGTTTTTACATATAAGATCCCTTCGAATTTGTACACATTTTACTTCGAAACATTTTGGTATGGAAACTATGAGAGTCCCACTAAATGATTGCCTGACAGTAGAAACTATTGATTTGTTAAGTATTTGGAGGCTCTGAAGATTGCTTAATCTGTGTATTTTTTAGGTCCAATGGTCCAAAGTAAGACACGAGCTTTTGTCACGAAAGCAAAACACTAAGCGATCTACACAATTTTCGATCCATATTATACTCTGTGTGAACATGATCAGAGTAAACAAATTTTTACGACAATGGGAAAACTGGTTAGGCTACAATACTAGAGTTTTTAGTCAGATTTATTATATTTTTGCATTTTTCAATGACGCTATGAATGTTTTATAGTTTTCGTGGAAAGAAATCGTGCCGTATGATTACTACAACTCCTGTTTTACAAAAACCAAACTACTTGTTTATCCAACCACCTCCTGATGAAGACCCTGTCCTAACCAATGAAGATGGTAATGTCAATGTCCAGACTAATTAAAAATGTTGATTTGGATTACGTGCGTTTTCTTCTGCTAAATATCGTAAAAGGGAAGCCTTATGTCATTTCGTAATCTGAATTTAAAACATATTTCCAGTACTCAAATTCTTTGGCCGAAGAAAAGAGTTCAGGGTAAAAAATATTGCTGAAACTGCAGAAAATCAAAAACATTTGTTGAAATATCTCCCAAAAAGTGTTGATGAACTTCCCCCAAGAACAATGAAAGACAGCTTTGTGTCATGTCGACTTCCTTTAAAAACGGATTTACTACTCAGAGATCGATATCAAGCAGTTTATCGAAGTACGCGTGTAGGACGGATTCTTGAAGATATGGATGTACTTGCTGGTAAACTAAAAATCACGAAGTTAACCCTCACAACAATTTACTAAACTCTAGTTTTAATCTACAATTACCAATTACCACACAGTATACTCAGCGTATATGCACGTCTTGAATCCAAAACAAAGAGAGAGAAGCTCTCATGTTTTAGTCACAGCTTTAGTTGACAGCATCATCGTAAGAAATGAAAATATTCAGGTGTGTAAAATCAAAGTTGCATTTTTTTCATTTTAATAATACTTGTAGTTATTAACGTCTCTCCAGAATTATTAGTCAGTTTTGCAAGTGTCTAGAATTTATTATTTGGATTGGAAATATTTTTTGGGGTATTTTATAGAGTGAAGAAGATGTTCGGCTCTCAGCACACGTTTCCTACGCTGGAAAAAGCAGTCTGGAAGTTTGTTTGATAGTTGATCAAAAAGACAGTAATGGAAAATACGAACTGAAACTTCAAGCCATTTTTCTCATTGTTGCAAGGGACTCGGTTGGAATTGGTCCTGCTTTCGTAAATCCATTGGTTGGGAAAACCGCTGAAGAGATAGCTTATTTGGAGAAAGCCACTTGTAAAAATATTTATTTAGTTAAGAAAACGCTAGTGAGAAATAATTGTTGTAATTCAGATTTGTATAATTTTTTTTGTTATTATGAAGCTCGGCAAGGAATTAGAAAGTCTCAAGCTGGTGAACATCTCTTACAAAATCCACCCAATGCAGAAGAGCGTGAAATAATTCATAATATATTTATGAAACAAACTGATAATTTTAGGGTCAAACCGAGAGTTTCAAATACTACAAACGTCATTTATATGGATACATCTAAACTTATAACTGTGTTTCTTTGTCATGCACAGGTTTGAACTTTCTTAATTAAGCTAAGGAGTACTTATGCAAAGTAGATGTTAAATTTCCTGAAATTTTTTAAATTTTCAGTATAGAAATAATTTTAACAAACTCTTTGGTGGATTTATAATGAGACAAGCATTTGAGCTGGCTTTCGTAAATGTTTTTCTTTACGCGTAAGGTAAAACAAACTAAGAAAATCAACGTTACTAACTGTTTTAAATAGTAATTTTTATAATTGTATCATCAGGAAACGTAAACCAACAATTGTAGCGATTGATGACATCGTATTTCTTAGGCCCGTTCAAATAGGTTCATTTCTCAGATTTCAATCACAGGTACACAAAAAACATAAGTATGATATTATGGATGGACCTATACACACAGCTTTTAACTCTTCTAACCGTTAATTTTTGATCTTATGAGAATACATGAATAATAATTTTCAGATTGGCTACGTCGAAAAGGATTATATCCATGCACCTGTTTACGCAGAAACGATTGATCCTATAACAGGAGAAGGATGTCGAACCAATGCGTGCCAATTTACTTTCAAAATTGATGATTCGCCAAATCCTCCACCGACGCTGTTGTTTGAATCATACAATGGTAATTTGACAAAAATAACGCCCATGATTTTGACCTTATGTCATAATTACAATAACTCTCTCATTATTCGTGTAAATCAAACAATCATTATGAACAAACATAACTTTTCTCATAGTAGATCACTATTGTTTTAAACGAAAATTTTGACACATTAAGATTGCTAACTGTATTGCTTTAAGTATCTGATTTAAATGTAATCGATCTAACTGATCAAGAATTCAAGATGTAAAATCTCGTTTGACAATTTTATTTATTAAAATTGCTATAATTTTTTTTCCTTACAGAAGCCATAATTTATTTAGACTCTCGACGTCATTTCAAGAAAAATATGGGTGAGCAGATACGGACACAAGATTGATTATCGAATATTTTAATGACTAATGAATTACTGATCCTGACACTGTCAAAAATATCTATTTATGTGATAAATAAAATATATATTTTAAGATTAAACTAAATTACTGTAATGAAGATAATTTGATGCTGAAGCTATAAGTTTGCAGCTGTCTAGCTGAACAACGGATACAAGACAACTTTAATTATAACAATCTTTCCGATTTCTACATAAGTCATCAATCGACGTATCACGTCCCCTTGCTAGACATCTAATTCGTAGCTGGTCATAAGTGTCAGTTTGAATTCTGGAGAAAACTCGATTGTTATAAGTCGAGATTTTCTCTTGATTTTAATTTCTATATGCGTACTCGTATTTAGCACTGCTTGCTGTTATAAAAATAATCCGTAAAACCCTCTGAAGTATTGCTTTCATCCCCTGAAAGATTTCAGTCCTGTTTTTTTATAAAAGATCTTTCCATTTCCATTCACCGAATCAAGGATGGATTGGATTCGGATTAGATCTTGTATGGAACAGAATCATGCAGAAGGTTCACTTTTGGTTGGGCTGGTTGAGCTTTAAGAAAGAATAAAATCCGGGCATTCGACCGTGTAATAAGGAGTAACCCTCTTTAATAATGTCACCGTTCAACTTCATTCTCTTTCTTTACTTC
>JAQGBU010000587.1:0-23524 GCA_034698605.1 Isotoma decorata
GAACTATCTACCTAATGTAAAAACTTATTCTAAAAATATGAACTGCTTTAATGCTGCAGATGGAAACATCATTTCAACTTGCGTTTTTTCATTTTCTTTTTTATGTTTACTCTTTCCAATAAAATGTTACGATTTGTTTGCAGTGCAACCTCTGACTGTTTCAACTTGTCTGGAAAAAAATAAGACTTAAGACATGATGATGATGTCAGAACGGAGAGATGAAGGAAAAGTTATTCAATATAAAAGTTTTCTCATTTTTAAATAACATTTTAATATTATATTCGTTTATTCACATCAGTTCAAGTACATTATGTATTTTCCGAGAGAAAAGTTCTTACTGATTGAGACAGAAGATAAAGTAGAAACAAAAAAGACAAGTCGGAAAAAGCACAGCAGTAACAACTAATTAAATTATTATTACAACTAATACAGATAAAAGGAAAGTAATACACGCTTACTTAAACATCGTAATAAATACCAAGATAAATATTATAATTTATGAAGGCTATTACGTATTAAGGCCTATGTAATAATCACTAAAACGCTTGCACACGATGATTTCAGAAAGCTTGAATACGGTGGTTTTCTCGGTCACAAATAAGGATTTTACCATCAGGGGTCACAGCAAGTCCTTCCATCCCTTTGAATTCACCATCTCCACTTCCCCAAGATCCAAACGAGCGCAAAAACGTTCCATCTGCCCAAAAAATCAGTTGTATATAAATTTTGGTAGTTGAATCTTTTACATGCAAAAACATTTGTTTTTTCTTTTCATGCATGGCTACAAATGCATAACATGGAAAATTAAAAGCTGCATTCTGTTTAAATAGGTAAAGAAGGAATATTAAGGAAAAGTAGAGACAAGTCAACAACACGAATAAAGATAAACAAAAATTAATTAAAATCATGACAAACCTGGACTCAAAATAACTATGCGATTATTTCCTGAGTCTCCGACTATGATTACACCAGCCTCGTCTACGGCCAAGCCCCTGTGTGAAAGAGAAAAAAGAGAAAGTTTTACCTCTTAATCAGTAGTAGCAGTCGTAATAGTAGCAACAGTAGTAGTTTTTCAGCCAAAACTCCCAACTCCCAACTTTCCCCTACTGCTAATTCTTTACTCTCTAGATATATTAATAGAAATCGTAACACACAACCAACTCAACAACTAACAAAGGAAAAGAACGTTTGGCAGTTTTCATCGGTTTTTAACAACAAGAATTCGTACATTTAATTGGGGTGATTTTTCTTTTCCCATATAAGTATAAACATATTATTATTGTAGAAACATCATGGATTGCCCATACTATTTATTGCCCAGCAGTAGTAGGTTTACAAAAATTGATTACTACACTGCATCTAGATCTGCTTTTTTGAGATTTCTTGCATTGCCCATCCCGCAGTGTTTTCAATAAAAAGTAATGTTTAGGGCTTTGTTTTGTAAGATAAAATGATGTTTATGTTTTTTGTACCTATTACGTTAGGAGCAGTAGTACATGGCGAATTTCTTTTTTAATTGAAGTAAAAAGAGGTAAAAAATGATGATGAACAATAGTATTTGTATGTAATATGTAAGAAGAAAAAAAAGACAGACAAAAATCAACAAAAATTGGCAAACGCTCTCTTCTTATCCAACAGAACAGAAACAGACAGACTTTCAACTTTCTCTATTCTTCTCCCAATTATGGCATTACGAATTCTATAGCTTCAAAACTTTCAGAAAACTACCTTGGTAATTTAAACTGTCCATCTTCCGAGCCTTCAGATCCGATAGTGGACAAGACTTTTCCATTGATATCATAAATGCTGATTCTATTCGTGTCAGTGACAATAACACGATTTGTATTGGTGACAGCGATATAATGAGGATGATCCAGCTCTCCAACTCCGAACTTTCCAACAAACGTTCCGTCACTTTGGAAAACCTGAATTCTATTGTTATCTTTGTCACAAACATAGATAAAGCCCAACGCATCTGTAGCAACCCCCCAAGGATAGTTAAATTTGCCATCAGTTGATCCTTGACTTCCAAACGAACGGAGAAATCTGCCGGAAGGATCAAATAGCTGTATACGGTGGTTAAAGCGATCTGACACGATAAACTGGCCAATTCGGTTTACAGCAACCCCTGCCAAGCAATCGAATTCCCCTTCGCTGTTTCCATACTGGCCAAACTCTTTCACAAACGTTCCATCGGGTTGGAACACCTGAATTCGGTGATTTGATGAATCAGCAACAACAATTTGGCCATCAGGGCTAGAAGCAATTCCCCTTGGCCAAGTAAAATATCCTGGATCAGAGCCACGGCTACCGAACTTAAATTGCAGTCTTTTCTTATTCATATAAGGATTTGTTGAAAAATTAAACTTGGGCAATTCTTCAACGGGAGATCTTTGGCTGGCTGGTGGTTGTTGACGATCTTTCCCGTATTTGTTTTTCAAGTACCGTGCCCAGGAGCTCAGACTTGTACTTTCATCCGTAGATGGGACCTTATAATCTGGATCCACAGGGCCTACCGTTGATTTTCTTCTTTGGTAATTGGAGGAGTATGGGGCTTTACCCGGACTCTCTGGTACTTCTTCTTCCTCATCCTTATTGAAATCGATTCCAGCCAAAACATCGTGTGAAGATTTACTACGATTTATTTTAGCTCGTCTATCCCGGAGGCTTGTCAGTCTACTTGATTTAGGAGATTCGTTTTCCGACCCGTCTATAGACCACAGCAGAAAAACACACTAGTATAGTTAGGTTTCTCAAAAATAAACTTACTTTTGCTCAGGTAACTCCTTCTGGTTAAAGGCGCACTTGACGTAGATGGCGAAGAGGTTGACGAACCATATCTCGAAGAGGCGGAGGGTGACGGATGGTCATCTACATCAAAATTGTGACGAGACCGATTCAAGTATTTGCTGGCTAGACCTGACGAGTATCTCGAGCTAGAGTCGTCTGTCGCTGGGGCTGAATACAACGATGTCCCTGTCCGACTTCGGCTCAGTCCACTGGGCGTGTAATCCGAATTTGATGTGTATGAGCTCGGGTACCTAATTACAACCAATTTATCACACTTTTTGCTCAACTAAAAAGCAGCCAAAAAGGCCAATAAATTGATTCCATCCAATTCAAGTGCTTGTGGTTAGTAGAAACTTGGTTTGGTCTGGTATGTATATAAATATATGAAAACCGAAAAAGGATGCGGTCAATCGAATGTAGGAAGACCACAAACATGCTATATTCTATTACAGGAGATAGTTGAACCCTTCTCTATTTGATAAAATACCCACTCAAAAGTCAAGTCTATGTATAACCTATGCCGCATAGTAGCGTACCCTTATATGACTGTCAGAAGATTCAATTTAATTTCCACATACGTGCGTGGGTACTTAAACTTCAAGAGTGGCTATTCACTCTAATCTGCTACATTTATATAAGGGTTCACCACTGACTGACTCTTTTTAGCTACTTATAGACATGTCATGGAACCTATTAAGTAGCATTTTTTACATCGGTGACTGAATTTGTTATAGGACAGTAGTAGTGCCAACTGCTTCTCGAATATATACATTATTAGAGGTATTTTTAACCCTTTCTTGAGGGTCAGTCAATATTACTCTATAGTAGGATCACAAGTAGTGATGGGAATTTATTAGTAAATGACTCTTAACGTCATGATCTTATTTATATGGACATGCTTTCCCTTTCTAAACTCAAACTTTTCATTTCACTTCAATATGAGCTTACCTTGAGCTACCGACTCCGGAAGTAGAGTTTGATGTGGTTGTGCTTCCTCCATATCTGGATGGAGGTGCTTCCGTTTCCCTACTAGGAGGGGATGTCACTCTGTTAGTTCTTCTATAAGAACTTACAGTTGATGCGGGGGGTGTTGGGGGTTCATCTGAGACACGTCTTGACCTAGGGGTATACGAAGATGGTGAAGAGGAAGATCCTGGGGCAGCAGAATTAGCTGCGACTGCTGCCAAAGACTCTCGATCTTTTTCTCGTGCATTGGCACTTCGGGCAAGTAAGGCTCCAATATCCGTTTTTTCCATTTTGGCTGGTGTCTTGGTCACTTCTGGGGCTTTCTTTGTAACAACTGGTGGGGCTGGTGGGGAAGAGTCTGATTCTTCTTCTTCACTTTCACTCTCAGTTGTTTCACTTTCACTCGATTCTTCATCTTCATCTTCCTCTTTAGCAGCCTCAACTTTCTTATCTGGTGTTTTTGTAGAACTCATATATCGGTTTTGATACCTAGTTCCAGCAGATCCTGATCGACCACCCCCGGTTGTTGAGCTTGCCACAGAACTGGTGCTGTCCTTCCGTTGGGAACCAGTCGTCGTTGGGCCGTCCGTCTTGTTCATGAAGCGTTGCTTCACATCCTCTATTGAAAACAGAGCTCCTACAAATGTATTACCATTTACGTGTGCAAAAAGGGTGCATGCTGGATAGAAGCTGATGCAGATGCAGGTAAGCAATAAAATACATGGACAACTTACTACATACATAATCATCCTGAAGAACTGAATGAAAAAGAGAAAGAAGAGTTAAAGTTTCGTAAAGGAACTATAGGCTCATAATGATAATATCATGTCTGTATATGTAGTTGTTCATTACAATTTATAATTTAGTAATTTACTCTAGCATATTTGTGTCTTTGTCTTGAAGTTTCTTGTGAAAGTCGTGGAGCATGAGGCTGATGGCTGTGTGGGGTAGGCAAGGGATGTGTAATAATGAACCATACGGGTTTGTGTGCATGTGTGTGATATGTCTGTCTACTTCTGAATACTATCTGATGATAATGTAATATTCATTTTGAGGTTAAACAACCGGAATAACTAGCTTAGCTGAATGGATTACATTACTTGTTTTGTCTGAGGCTGGGGCTCTTTTGAAGAAGGGATCCTTTGTGGAATGTTGCTTAAACAGGCAGGCATAAAGTACTCTCTGTGTCTGTCTGTGCGTCCTAAGGCTATGGATTTTACAATTTACACTAAGCGTTTGATAGACACTAAGCAATTAGTGAAATCTGGAAGCTGGATACTGACTGGGGTGGATGAAAATCTTCACTGCATACTGGAGATACTGGAGCATCCTCATGTATGCATGTACATGCTACGTAGATATATCATAATTTATAGTCGTTTGTGTTCAGGGTCTGCAGACATAACAGACAGAAAGACAGAAATGGATAAGAAGACGAGACAGTTTCAAAGGACAAAAGTAATGTGCATTACAATCACTCGGAACAGGGGATTCAAGGCAGAATATAATGCATTTCAATTTCACAACCAAGGCTCAAACAAGCAAATTACTTAGTAAATATGTATGGAAAGAGATGGAATATTATGGTGATGCAAGGTGAAGCCCGTTTCCTCAAATATATTGCAAAACATGTTGTTTAGATGAATAATATGCAACCTTGTGTGAATCCCATGTATTATTTTCTATTTCAACCTTGCTGAAAGAATAGTGAAAGCTGGAGAAAGTCCTGTTGGTTTTGGTGTTGTGACAAAGTAGGAGTATCAACATAATTTAAATTAGTATCAGTAGGGACAAAACATTATTATTTTTTCATATTCATAAAGTCCTCAGCACACAGCGGTTTCTCAGTAGGCAAAAAGAAATAAAAAGTATATTTTTAAGTTTTATTTCGTATGCAGCGTCAGTTTAAATAATATACTGACACTACATTGGGAAACAGTAATGCAGGATGTTGCTACTGTTGACTTTAATGAAAGTAAAAATAATCGCTGAATGTGTGCTATTGTCACATCCTTAGGGCTTAAATATGTATGTTTTATACAACTGTTGACTACTTCCTCTCATTCATATTATACAACAGTCTTATTCCATTACATCATCATGGTGATACCAAAATGCATATGACCAACCATGCTTTGAACATGTGTGTGTGGATGCATTCAATGTTTTTATTACATTTGATAACAATGCCCTACAGTACAGATGCGATAGAAATAGAAGTTAGCTATATATAAAGTACACAAGGTTTCCGACTTAAGTTTACTCAACAAGGAATAACTACACGCACGGGAAGAGAAAGCAACTCCGTCAATAGACTTTTACATTCCAACCCTAAATTCTACACAAGGTTTCGTTATGGTTCAGAAGCATAAAGCGCTTGGATCATTGGGATTTAAACGTAGAGCTGGTTGATGAAAATAGGGACATCAGGGACGACAGGGTACAAAAATAAAGTGTTATTATGAAACTCACTGAGGTTGACTTTCCTCCCTTGCTGCACCATTAGGGAGAAAGCAGAGGCAATGTTAGATGGAATTTGGTGACCTGCTGGCACTTGTGTGCTATTTCTAAAATTTACAATGCTGCTGCTGCTGTGCTCAAGAGTGAAAGTAAAGTAAAAGTAAAATAATTTAATGTTGAATTTGGATGGTTCCATGGTTGAAAGATATTATAGCTAGAATAGGTGTTCTTTGTGTTTTCATATCACCCCCACTACCACGGATACTAACAATATTATGGACTAATATTATTATCTACCTTAACGTTGCATATGTGCCATAATTTCGAACCATCTCAAGATATCTCGTCCCTCTATCTCCCTATCTCCATCCAACTTAACTGCCATCACCATAACTGACTGAACTCTTTACTTAAATTACCATCGCTATCGTTGCCAGTTCCTGAATTTAATGCCAATTTTCTGCCGTCATGCTATGCTATGCTGTTTACTCTTACTTAAGCAGTTAAATATACTAACTGAACACTTGATCCTTATTTTTATTTTATATTAGTTTAGTATAAGCTGTTGGTATACAGAAAGTTTGGAACATTTATACATGCATAAGAAAGGAAAAAGCAGTTCGGAGTAGTATAGCAATTCATAAAGTTTGCTTAAATATATAATCAAACATGGTACAGTATGCATTACTTTACTAATGCCTACACACATCCGTTCCAAAAATTTGCAAGTGTAGTTCTACATTTACAATCAACGTCATAATACATAATAAGGCAAGGCATCAAGAGTTTCAAGACAGAAAAAAGACTCATCTTGTATTTTGTACTGCAGCTCTGACCTATAATCATGTACATGTCATATTATTATTGGCTTTCACATGCAGCTCACCATGCCTATACATCAACAGTAGTAGTAGGGGCATGATGGCATGACGAAGAGCATATTTTCCCTTTCCTTATCATTTCCATCACTTTCTAAGACTTTTTTCCTCATCCATATGTCATACCAACATTGCCAGTACCATAGCCACAAGCCAGCCAGAAGTCACAAGAAGTATCAAAAAAGCAAACCCATGACACATATAAAAGCGAGTAAACTCAACCTAACCATCATCTGACTTTGAGTCAAATGAAAGGCTATAGTACTAATAGTACTAAACTCGGTCCAAATTATTAACTGTAATAAAAACTTTGCGAAAACACAAGACAAGTAAGCCTTCAGGATAAAATAGATCAAGGGCTGAAAAGCAGTAACCAGGAACTGTATAAATGAGAATCGTTCGAAAATACCGAGTGAAAAAAAATGCTTTTTTTCTTTTACTAACCTGTTCCAACAGATCCTGAGCTAGTTGCTGACTCACTAGTACTCCCACTGTCTTCTGATTCTGATCTCTTTTTTGGAAACCTATCTGGTGATAATTTCCTAACTCTTGATTGTGCTGTCTCCTGCTGTTGTTGGGTAGTTTGCGAGGAGACTTCGGAAGGATGCTCAGCCTCCGTATAACTTGGAGTTTTTGGCTCATTAGAAGTCTGTCTTTTTGCACTTGCAGCTTTTTCTTGTTCCTTGTTCTGTTTTTTCTGTTTGGCAATCTCATCATCTTCGCTCATTTGTCGTGATGTCGTTCTCCAAGGGGCTGCAGTGGTAGGGGCTGTAACTTTTTGCACCACCACTGGAGCTTGTTGAACAACAACTGGAGTTGGGGCAGGCTTTTTTGGTCTCTCGGTCTCAGCGATTCGTAAAATTACAATGGGACTATCTGAAAGCCTTGCTATACCACTCATAGGTCCCTTGCTAACATCATCAGTGTCTAATACCCTTTCTCGTTCTTTTGGTGGGGCTTCAAATCTGACACGGCTACCTTGTTGAGGTTCAGGCTCCTCAAATGAACTTTCCAAATGGCGAGTGAATCGAGATCTAAATCGTGTCTTACGGTCACCCCCACATGAATCATCATCTTGACCATATGCTCGAATAGGCCTTGGCTCTCCGAACTTTCTCCCTGATGACCCATAAGTCCCGGCGCAATCATCATCATCTTGCATATTTCTAAACTGAGTTGTTAATCTATGATCAGATTTACTACGCATTAAAGCAGACCCTTGACCTGGAGTTTGTAAAGAATTTCCATGGCCAGATTGATTGCCACTGTTTGAAACCCCCAAATTCTGTGGCTGGCTGACAGCTGGAAGATTTACATCACCAAAAGTTGCCAAATTCGCTGTAAGTGTATTTGGATCTTGATTCATTGAAAATTTTATCCTTCTTCCATAATCACCAGGCTCATACTCAAAATTACGGATAAATTCCATGGTCTTTAGAAAAACGTCTTTAGCGTCCATGAGCTCATTATCTTGCCAGGTCATGGCGATTCCGTTATCATTCACCATATATTTCTCTACTAACTCACAGTTTGAATGGATATTAGCCACTTCCTGTTCCAGATTTGAACGAAATGTTGTCAGTTGCTTGATTTCATTTCCCAGGTACCGTTCCACCTCGTGTTTTAAGTACTCTGCCCGATCCTTTAAAGCCTTTGCTAACCGTCTGAAAAAGTCAAACACAGAACCTGTCAGCCATATCCTATAGGCACTTTGTTTGTTTCTTTGAAAATGAGCTCGTTATTTTGCACAAAATTCATAACTGAAAACATGTAAATGGCATTGACGATGAAAAGGCTTCTTATGAATCCCAAAGCTCTTCTTTTGATGATCATCAATCGCAGATTCAATGAGTGTAATGCAGAAAGCATCATTCTCGTTTAAATATTATAAAACATACTCATCATAAACATTTCAACTTCAACATAAATAGCATTGAGCATTGGACTTTAATGTGAAGTTGGTTGGATTGATGTTGACTTTGACTCTATTCATGAAAGCATTCAACCCCTCTCTCTACAAGTGAAAGCCACTTTCCCCTTTTCAAGAGTTGGAAACATATTCACAAAGCCATTATTCAGATACCTATCTACCCACCCATCAACTGCATGTTCCTTGCACTAACTTTTACATTAGTAAAGTAAGCATTATAATTTTTGATCAAACTCTTGCTGAGCTGCAGAGTTTGTTCAAAAGTTCTGAAAATCTATTTACCTGTAAACATCATCGATTTCTTCTATCACACTGATACTATTCGTTTGTAGATGCATCGTATTTTTCTCTACTGTACAAACAGCATCTTCCAACCTTCCTAATACCCGTTTTACTTGATTAGTAATTCTTTGGATTTCTCGTTTGAGCACATCGATATGAGCGTCTTTGCAGTCTCCACATACTTTTTTGTCACAATGAGCACACAAGTTACAATATGATTTCTCGCTGCAAATTTGGCATCTTTCCATTACTTGGTTGGAAAATGGATCTGGTATTTCTCCCGTTATATCAATATGCAATTCCAGAAACCTTTGCAACGTCACGTTTGTAGGGAAAGCTTGCACTCCCTGTGGGGTTTACGTGTAATATATAAATTAAGAAATGTCTCTTAAAAATAATCATTTTTCACCTTTCACCATCATGCATCATTTTATACTTTCAATTCTCTATGTACATTGAAAAATTAATCAATCTGCCTTACATTGCAGAAAAATTTCATCATCGTTAATAACTACCTTGACTCATATTGCATGTTGCATTGCATATTGCCTAAGGTTATATTACACATGCTAAATATCTAATTCATTTTAGTTCAGACAGGAAGAAATACTGTTTTTTAGCAACTTATTATTAATACTACAAATATTACTTAACTGTTTTTGCAAATGAAATAAAAAGTTTATAACAGGAGTCCTGGAAAAAATACTAGTGAGCCGAAGGACACAAAACTTAATTGAAGTAGTTTCACTTCCAGGAAAATGTGATGCATGTGATTTGATGTCATTTTAATTAACCATGTACATAGGTAGTTGAGTTTGATAATGCAAAATGTTTTTTTTCATTTACACAGAAAACTTACTTGGTAGCCAACCCTGTGTTCCGCACGACATTCGGGACATTTTATCTGCAAAATAAGAAAAGCAATATAAATTTCGATCTTTTTCCTTTTAACTGGGAATAAATGGATAATGCCTTATGATACGCGTACTCAGAAAGTCTTGGCAATGTAATTTCCACTAACTTAAGTACCTAAAGCCCCACACCCAATTTCTATTCTACTCCTTATGACATTCATTATTACAGTTTACACATATTTATATTACAATATATGGGTGTTCATGGCCTAAAAACGGGGTAATTAGGGTTTGAACTAGAAATATATTTTAAGCCTGTCTACCGTTATCCCTTAGAGCTATCATCATCATCATCATCATCATTATCATCATCTTGTACGTATTCTGGTTTGGATCTAATGCGATTTAATCTTTTTATTACCAGAGTTTTTCAAAAGCAGATTACATACAAGGAAAACTTACTACATTGGATTCAACTTCTTAGAAAATCTTTTTTTTTAGTTCTGTCTTATACTATGGACGATTATTATTATTATTATCTACTATTTGGAAATATTTCATGAAATGTTTTTTGTGACACGTCACGTTGTACTTACTCTTTCCTACAGCTATAAATCTTCTTTGTGACTTCGTTTTGCTTGGCAAAAAATAAAGAAGAATGTAAAGATTTTCTTTGCTCATTTATTACATCGTCTAATGCCCCATGGAAATGATACCATGTCATAGCTAATGTCCCTGCATCCTTCTTTTTAGAAAATTTCTACTACCTCGACTACAACTTCAGCTTCAGTTCTTTGATATTTCTCACAGTTAGAAAATGTATCAGCTTTAAGTTGGAAATTACAGTTTTATGAACTGTTTTTCTCCCATAGAATAGGTACCATATTATTAACCTTTATCTCTTTTAAATTCATTCTTCCCTAGCTAATAAATTCATAGCTTGCTTACAAAAAACCTACCCTCCTAGTATTATTAGTCCTTGGACTAACTAAATGAGCTGCAATATTGTACAAGCACTATATTATACATATTAAATGACTATCCATTTGTTCTACAATTCTAAATTCAACACCCTCATCACTTCATATTTCTCTATTTTATACACTTTATTGTATAAAAGAAAGGACTCATGGGCCATTTCGAACGAAATTTTGATGATGGGTAATGTAATGGTAATATATTATGCTACTATCTTTGTATAATAGTGTGCACACACACACATTCATGAATACATTCAAATCTAAAAAAGAGAAGGACTGTAAATATGAATTGGATGATTGGATCCCACGGGGACTTAAAGAGTGCAACAAAATTTCGTTAGTATTGAATTTGACATTACAACAAATGAAAACTTTAATAAAATAGACAAACTCCCAACCTTATTTTAGTCAAAATTCTCATGTGTCAGAAAATGACTGCAGTGGGTACCATCCTCTGTGTCTGGATGGTAAATTGGTACACACTAGTAGTGTGTCAACCTAGCAAGAGATAAAATCGGAGAAGCGAGAAAGTAACTCCACATACATACATACATACCTTATCCCAATGATAATAATAATACTAACGAAAATAATACAAAACAAGGTATAGTAAATAGCAGTAGTAAATATAGTAGAAGATGACGCTTCCGGCCCTTTGGGTTGTCCCAAGTCTCAATAATAATAGTGAGCTTAGGGAAAAGTGAATTCCCTTTTGTCAAATATCTCTAAAGCTTCTGTCATTCTATGTATTTTAGAAGGAATTTCTAGGAGAGCAGAACTGGCCAAACAAATATGTGTATTTCTTTACTACTACTACTACTACTACTGTTTTAGTTGGAATGAATGGTTGTAGTTCAATGTAGTAGTAGTATCAGTTGTTCCCGTCGTTTCACGCGTATACCATTACATTAAACTAGGAATGTCATAAAATACTGTAGGTATTTTGGAATTCAGTATAATAATGCTAAGTCCAAATTTGATTGTTCTGTGCTTTAATAGAACGCTGTAAGCAAAAGAGCAGTCAGTGAGCGTGAATGTTTTGGTGACAGTGGCATTATGTCAATTGTGTGCTTTCTCCAACTATGTCTTCAATTGTTGTGCTATACTTAGGGGCAAGGAGAAACCTTTATAACTAACTCCTAGTTCTAAACGTGCTAATGCCTTAATGCCTATAAGGTCGAAAAGGGTATCATCGCATTAGGGTCTTATTTGGCTAAATAATCTCAAAAATTACTCAATTGGTGGTCTTACATAATGTAAGCATTTATGCAATAAAATACACGACTATGCCACCTTCAATGGGTTCATTATTTAGTTGAACTTATTTTTAAATCTGAACCATGTAAACTTTAACCTTAGTCTCAATCTAATGGAGCAGCTCCAATAAACTGTCATTATACATTCATGAAACGTGTATATGCTAGGAAACAGCTTTGCTTATATATTTTAACGCCTACATAAGGTAGGTAGGTGCAAGAGTTCTCACTCGCCAAGCTTCATGGTCATTATCGTTTCAGCTCATATTATTATCTTCGACGAAATATTTGGCACTACTGATTAAACAAAATTTTGCATGATGAGCTTCCTTTCTCTGAGCTTTACACGGGAAATCAGCCAAGTTGCAACAGTTTCATTATGCTTCCACAATTTCATCCATTCGTCTAACAATGTAAGTATGCTGGAAGTAATAAATATTGATCTTGATCATATTTCATAGGAAAAATCGCATTTAAGTATTGAATTTCATTTATTTGAAGTAAATAATGTGTCATGATATTACGTTTCGACTAAAAAAACACACTAATGAAATAAGATCTTAAAGCCCATGGTATTGGAATAAGGTGACGCACACACTACTTACTGCGTGCAAGGAAGGAAGGATCGGAAGAAGAGTCTTTGCACTGAACAATATCCGGTGGTAAACCCGCATAGAATGCCAATTTACTCGATATAACATACGTGTACATACATACAACACATATTATACATTTTACTTCTCTGGGTCTGCCTGGGTTCCGGGTTCTATGCTCTAGTCACACTTCGTCAGCCAGAAACTGATTGTTAGATGCAAATGATTACATAATCTTCTAGTAAGTTCGAACTCCAACTTTCGACTAAAATTCCCCCCCTGTCGCGTTGAATATTCAATATATTTGTGGAGTGTTCTGGATTTTTCTACATTTGATTTCAAACTATTTCTCTAAGCCAAGTTGTAAGTAAATGTAACATACGTGACATGACATGACGCTTGCTGGGCACATCTAACCCTAGATGAAGTTTGACATGTGCCTAATGTACTTCAATTAATTCCATTTCATTTAGATTTAAATTAAAATTTGTTCATTAGGATTCCACTTTTGCTCTTGTTTTGTAGCTCAACTGAATTTTTATTCCATGTTTAGACTCTTAGACTGGAGACTGTGACATTTATGACAGCAAATTTTATATACATATATGTGGACATAATATATGGCTAATAGTAGACTTGGGTTGCCGGTTGGGATCCTATTCGATAGGAAGGGAGGCGTTGTAAAGTCACCACCGGCTTACTAATGTGCACAGAAAGAAGCAACGCCTTTACCGAATTTATTACCATCAAATGTCGACACTTTACAGCTCATTGGAGAATTATTAATCCTCAACATCCAAATATCAATTGATTAATGATACCCAACAGTACATAAAACTGTAGATTGTAGATGCGGTTTTTTATCCCACAGGGGTAGGACAGTTTTAAATAATCCATATAACCCATCTAGTAATGTAATCAAGTAGTTGCAGTCACACGAGTAAAATACAGCTTTTTACACTTACTCAATATTCAGTAGATATTCATAAATATACATAGAGTTTAGGTCATGAAACCCTTCATACTATATTGTAAACTGACGTGTCCTGAATCTTTCTGACCTCAAATTATGATTTACATATGAGTATGAAAATTAAAAGGGTCAAAAGGCAAAGGATCATACCTGTCGCCGGACGTAATCTACAAGGCCTTCTGTGCAAGGTTCCATACAGAAAGAATGTTGACATGGCAGAAGTTTAGGGTTCCTGTATCGATCTAAGCAAATAGCACAGGTTAGGAGCTGGTCAAACTGCTCCATGATGACGGCTGTGATGCTCCCACTAATCCGCTAATCCAACCGTATTCAGATTCCAACTAACACTTATACAATGTAGGTCTAGTAGAATTAAACAAATTAGAATCCTTAAAAATTATTCTGAAATTAAAAAGTCAGTCGAGTTCGTTCTTTTAATTTTTATTGTCTAACTAAATAATTTCTTTTAATGTTAGTAGTTGAGTCGGCTTGGCGTTCACTTTCACTATTGAATTAAAAAATGAACTTGTTCCACTAGAAAGGCAGCCTGGAACGTTAGAATAAGTAAGATGAGACAATTTCAGTTAAGTTAGCTATAGTTTTAGTCGGTAGAGAGATGTTCGGAGAGCTTGGCTGACTACTCTGAAGTGCATCTTCCTTATCCACACGTCTCATGAACATTCCTTCGTCTCTCGAACAGGAGATTTTTCTGTGTGAAGAAACTAGACCGACCGTCTTAAGACTGCTGAAATAGATTCTTGGCACAAGACCGAAACTCATCTAAATATGGATGGTGGAATCCTATTTTTGGCTAATCATGGTGACGACGACCTATCTACCCCTCTGTGTATTCTTTACCACGGGAAAAATCCCCGAGATGAATACACTCAAGATTATTTCTCACCTAACTTACTATTACTTTCAGTACTTTTCATGTTTCTAGGTAATTCCATCCCGTTAAAATATTGGTACATACACGTTCATTCAATGACCTAATCATTCACTTATCATTCTGATTCGAAGCGTACCATCCTTTTCCTTTCCAATAACTAATCCTAAACGTGGGCAAATGTTATCTTAAACATATCTACGTAATCAAGATGCGTAGGATGCCCCCAACTTACACATAAAATACAGTTGGTTATGAGCAAATGCGATATCATACATGTATATATTCTTGCAGAGGCAATAAGTAGCGCTGCCCCCACATTAACATCCGAAAAGAATCATAACCCCTGCCAAAGTAAGCGTATTGGCATCCGTGGTTGGCTTTTTTTAATATTCAACTAAATTCTTCATTTATTTCGCATTTAATATAAGTGTAGCATTCTTAAGATATACATTTACAATAATGATAAGACTAGACTTAGATATAATACACGTTATACATAATTAACTACTTGTATACTGATAAATGCAAACTGCATTTTTACTATTACTGCTATTTTACTATAATATATGCATACATACAGGTGATTGCCAGTGTTTTAGTTTAAAATATTATGTAGTTAAATAGACTGCTTAGAGTATTATTCAGTTTTGATATAATAATATATAGATTACACACTACTTATTTAGTTAGCACAAATGAATATCAAGTATGCAAGTGGGTATATTTAAGGTACCGGGCATTAGCAGCAAATAATGCAACAAGATTCCAGAATGGGTAATGAACTCCCATGATGGTGATCATTGGATTTGCATCGTTGTCACAAAAGTTCTAGATAAAAGTAGCAGAAAAGCGAGACGCTTTTAGTCTACCACCCTCATTATTATTATTACGTACCTAATAGACTTTGTTAGCTGAGTTTTACAGCCTCGAATTTCAGAGGATATTTGCATTTTAATTATCAATTTACTATATTTTCAATGCCTCCGACGAGATGCCTTGCTCCCACCGAACAAAATCCTTTTAAATGCTTGTCTAAATTCTGGATTGAAAACAGTGTAGATGCAGGGGTTAAGAGTGGAATTTATGTAACCTAGCCATTGGAATGCATTAGCAACATATTCGGGAAGATAGCACTCTGAACATAGGACCATGACTAGAACTAGGACAAAAAAAGGGAGCCAACAGGCCATAAAAGCACCAGTGATTACTGCAAGTGTCTTGGCTGCCTTACGTTCCCTTTTAGCTTCAAGCGATTCCTTTCTCTTTTGCAAATCCTTAATTTTTCGATTTGCACTGGTAGGAACTTCTAGACTTGATACACGGGTTTCATTTTCAGGGGAGGATAGGGAACCTTGTGAAGCCCTATATGGGCTACAAGGAGGCTTAAGTGTCAATTGATTGTCAGAAGGGCCTACGGAAGGATTGACCCCGGACTCTTCATCACATAAAATTACTCCTTCTGTTGCATGAATTGGTTGCAGTTGCTCCATTTCCTGTCCATCAGTAACCATAGGGCTGCCTACAACGGACTCTGTACTAGTTTCGACAGTGGCTGTGTGACAGGATAGTTCATCTCCAGAAAATGTACTGGACATGGGGATTTTTGCAGGGACTATTGCAGTCGTTGATGTAGATGTGGGAAGCTTAGTGTGATTATTTGTCTTTCCAACCCGGTGTCTGATTCTACTCTTTGCAGTCTGCCAAATCTTCCAGTACAGTATCAAAATTAAGATCGTTGGAGCGTAGAACGTTGCCACTGTTGCAAATACTTGATAACCAACGTCTGGGCTCACGATGCACCTGAGGGAGAATAATTGTGATTGTGAAAGTGAAACATTATTTGTATCAAGCAAGCAGCATAGAAGGAGATCCCTGAAGGGATTTCACAAGAAAATTGGCATCCGCAAACTCAACAAATTGGCTTTGTATTATTTGATTAACTAAAGCTAATCTTAAGCCAGCGTCAGCACTTCGCTTAGCTCGCTCCTGGCAAATTTTACTCTTTCCACACTTCATTCAACTCATACCCACCCAACCTAACTCAGCTTCGCAACTTCAATCAGATATGTTTCAAAGTACTGTAGTAACCAAGAAGAGGAAGAAAGAAAGTGAAACTTTCTTTATTCCGTCTCTCTTTATTTGTGAATTGCTTTAACTCTCATTTCGCTAAGTCAACAAATCTGGCCACAAAAATGTGGCCTTCCCATTCTTACTTTTGCTTCCTCTCAACCCATAATAACTGCAGTAAAACTTTTTAGCCAGTTTACTAGTACTTTCTTCACTTATATTTACAGCCAACTATCAGCCTATCTGTAAATGCCGTAGGTCTCGTGCTTCAGAGTCAGGATTATCCGAATAATCATAAGTTTTCATACTGAATGGTCGCATCTAGGAGTTCAGGAAGAGAGTGCATGTTCTTGCTTTATGATAACAATCTACAAAATCACCCTTTCAACTTATTAATGAGAGAGACAGTTCCCATTCACAGGGTAGACAACTGGAACAAAAATACCTTAAGTTGTTCACTCAACTCAAGACAAGATTCACGAAGACTCACATAATGTGAAACCTTTCTGGTTGTAATGGTGGTTAAATATATAAAGGAAGTTGTAATCAAAAGAAGTTTAATATACTCTCAAGACAATGAGCTAAAGAAACTACAAATTCATTTTCTTTCTTTTTTACATGCACTGTCATATTCTGTGGTGAAGACAGATAATCAAACTAGACTAGAAAACTACCTATTTTGTCCTTTCAGATGTTAAAGCGTTTAAAAAATTTAGCATATTTTTATTTTATTTTTTATGTTGATCCGATTTCCGTTTACTTAAACCCTGGATTTCCTTAAACTTGGTTAGTCTTTAAAAAACCTTCCAACTGCAGTTTATTTTCCTCTAACATGTATTGTTCTGAAAAGGTACTATGGATTATGCAATAATGCAATGCATATGCAACACACTATGATTACTCAGTCTAATAATACTTTTAATTTACGCTTGAGTAGATTTTATTCAGTAATGTTAGGGCTTGAATTCAGTCATTTTTAGATAAACATCGGGTAGGACTTTATTCACCAGACCTTAAAACCCTTTCAAATCCATTTTCAAAGTTCTATCCACATTTAGCTGCATTTATGGTGATAAAATAAGCTGAGGACAAAATAAATATGAAGTAGGTTTATTTAAGGACATAAAGCTATCTTGTTTGATTAACTATTTCATTGATAGTTTGAAAGCGAATCTCGCTTCGTAGTTTCGGACGAAGTTATCTTTTCACAAAAACTTTTGATACCAGAGATTAAATTGGATGAGACACCTGGAAGCTTAATCCGTTCATGTCAACGTGAATCACACGTTCACGCTCTAAATTATCAAATTGACTTTCATCATGAATGGCATTCATCATCACATAAAGTTGAAAGAAAGTTCTAGTTTTACTTCTTCTGTTTCCGACGCCCACAAAATCTCATATGAATCAGTCAATACAATTGTATTAGGTTAATCCACAAACGAAGGCTCTGAAAGAGACTTAAATAGCTTTTCATCAACATAGACTAAAACATTTTCAGTAATCACACGGGCTTACACCTCTTAGGATTCAACTTGTGCATACATTTCATCCATCTCACTGATTACAAAGTATCATTCAAACAAAACTATAACGTAGTTTCAAGTCGTCGTGATTCTGTTTTTGGCTTAGCTAATGTTAGGACTGAGATATTCAAAAAACAAAGGGTTTAATTTAACTTTGAATAGCGTGGTTGCATTTTACACAGCAGATCTATTGCTTCTTCTGGAGTGGAATTGGGTCTTGCCTCAAAGCGGTCAGTTGGTATGTTGAGGAATATCGAATATATTTAATACATAATATGGTGATCATGAATGACCAAGTACAAAGAGGGATTAAAACTGAGGTGTGTCATACAAGAATCTACAAATAATTTCTTAAAAGGAGACCCTTGAGGGAACCCTGCAACACGAGATGATAATAAAAATAGAAAGCTTTCTGGTAAGACGGGACTGCATTATATAATTATTTCATCTACAGACTTGCAGTGAGATTCTCATGAGGGCCAGGCTTGAGTAAAAATATTTTCTGAAAATGCCTGCAGTTGTCAGTTTGCAGACGATGCTACTTTCCCAAACTTTCTAAGTGATACAAAAGGTTGTACAAAATGAAGAAAGATATATTACGGCCCCCGCAATGTCGGATGATCAATACATCTTTATTTAGTTGGGACAGCTGACACTTGTATTATGAATGACCCGTACTTCCAAGGCTGCACTCAAGGATGGTCTCGACTTACCCTTTACATCCCAATCATTTCATATACTCTACTTCTTTAGATAGATACCCGTACGTTTAGTAGTGTTGGTCACGGGATAAAAGTCGAATTCGTTAATAAAACTTTGTACTTTCTGAACTTGCGTTACTATGAGACTTCGACCTATCTCAAGTTTCAACTATTTGAGACTGTTACAATTTGAACAATTTCTGACTGTTACCTAGGACTTGGGAGAGGATTTGCTTTTGGCGAATGAATCTGATTAAGAAGAAAATCGAAGGTGTCGAAAACACCATGGAACATGGAATTTGAAGGATGCATATGAGATAAAATCATGAGGAATCAGCAGTTTTTTCCTTTTAAAAATTGACTGCTGCCAACGTCCTTTTAATTTAAGTATACTAATAGAAAGCTTTAACCTTACAAATTGGGACTGTGAAGCTGGGTATTCGTCTTTCTGGCTTAATTGCCTTCACACTATCAAATTATTCTCTGCTGACTTAGTACGTATAATTTAGTTTCATGGTAAGCTTACTTTCCACTGAAAACTAGTCGTGGGAGTCGTGTTCCAATCTTAGAAAGCTACCTACGTCTCTCGCTGAGAATGACAAGTGAATCATGTATGGAATCTGTTAGTACTAATAATAAGGGAGAAGAATCTCTTGACATCGGAAGGAAATGAGTGACAAGAATGACTCCTAGCTGATTTCATGGATTTGATTCAGTTGCATATATTCTTTGTGGTTCGCAAGGATTGAATAGCTTCAGTAGTGGGTGGTGTCTATTGGACTAAATGAATTCTGAAATTGAATTAAAATCTCTCTAGAATCTAAATGAGTCATTCCATCAATATCCAGTAGTACTAGTAGCATTCTCCCATCAACATGATGAAATCTAAAATACATTTTACAGGTCTAGGTTTGTTATGGTAAGCTAACACTTTCTATAAATTTTGTTTCCTACAAAAGGCAGATAATATATATGCAGTCACTAAAAAGATCATGCCAATGAATAGATAGAAGTCTTAAAATTTACATGAAGGGATGTGCTATCACATCAGACTTTGCTAACGATGGGTTTTTCTGAAAGAGAAAGTGCGAGCAGTTTCTCACAACCTTAAATGCCATCATCTTCGTTTCACTGAAATAGCACTTTGCAGTGTGAACTTATCTGGGCTTGTATGTATAATAGATGGTTAGTGTAATATTTCAAGTTAATGTCCTGCTTTTTACTCTAATTAGATGGGAAATACACCCACGGTAAGAAATCTCAAAACCTCTTTCTACTCGTAGCAAAAGATGTGAAAAGGTTTGAAACTACAAGAGAGATAAGTTAATAAAATACGGTTGCCTTGGTGGAATAAACCCTTCTGGCTTGATACACTTCAGTAATATTATGACGGATATGAACCACTCTAACCTTTTTCCATATAATATAAAGAGAAGTAAGGCAACTTATATAAGAAATATGAACAAGTCACATAGAAAAGTGCAACTGCACATCTCAAGAAATGACAAACTACTATAAGTAAGAAAAATACTAAGGACATATCATGTTTTTCTTGTAAAGAAAAAGATATTGATATAAAGCTGTGAAATTGCACTAAAAGTCCGGATGTACTGCTGTGAAGTTGGTAGCTTGCTGTGAGTATCTTTGCTGAGTGGGTATGAGAAAAATCTAGGTTGAAAAGAAAATGAGTTATAAAATGTCTAGTGGTCTCACCTGTGTTCCTCTATCCTTTCCCAAAAATGAGGATCTTTCCATCCCAAAAGTGGTGCCACACTGACCATAAAAGCCACAAGCCACACCATCAGTATCATAAGGTTGATATGAGTTTTGTTCCTGTTAACGGTCCAATTTATCCTAGAGACAGCCCAGAATCTTGACCACCACCACAAACGAAAAAATGAGAATTTATCAATTTATTCCTGTGTCTTTGTTCTTACTGACCCTTAAGGCATTTACAAATGCTTTTAACTCCAACTCCTTGCTTCTTACCTCTCTAGTAAGTGGAATGGATGGAGTTTAAAGAATGAGAGAGAGAGAAAGATAAAAGAAAGCAGACCATATATATACTTATATACTACATAAATGGTTTTTGTATGTGTGTGAAAAACTGCATGTACTTTGGCTTTGAAAGGATTTACCCATTACATTACATTTGGAATCATTCAATCTCATGGATTTTCATTGAGCCAGGAAAAAAAGACCACACCACGACCAAGCAAATAACACCCCCTCGTTTATAATATTCAACATTGTGTCTAAATCTACATGCAAAACATTCCACCACCATCAACAACAACAACTTTCTCTATCTGTATCTCTCTCTCTCCAGTATTCAGCAAACTTTAATTTATTCTTTTCTAAGCCCTATAATACTGTAATGGATGTTTCCTGTAAGAGGGCTTAACTTCGTTCCTTTCCTATTTTTCACCCTACCAATGTGTGTACATACAGAGAATGACTAAAAGCTCAAATGCAAAACGAATAAAGATACACATCTGTTGTGTGGAGCACCAACAGCTTTACATATAGATAAGTTTACATAGAAATAGAAGCAGTGATCATAACTCACCTATCGAGAGCAACAGCAAGAAGATGCAAAATACTTGCTGAACAGCTAAGCACATCCGCACTTGTCCAGAGATCGCAACCGATTGCACCAAAGTGCCAGGATCCGCTGATCTGCATAAAATAGGAAGAATAAGAATAGTTAGGATTATACCAATTCGAATGAAATGGAATCAAAGAGTAGAAGAGAGAGAGTTAGTGTTAGGGGAGAAAGTCCTAAAAGAGAAAATCACCATCACAATAGCATACAGTTACAAGATTGATTACTCTCTTTCTATCTGTCTTTTTCAGTGTCTTAACTATCCTACATTATTATCCTTCCTTTCCTTTCGGTCCAGTTATTTCAAAAAGCATTCGTCCTTAGCATCATCAACTATTCTATTTGTATACTAGTAGCAAACCTAAACATGCCCTAGTAGATTGTCTAGTGCATGGAGTCAGTCACTAGAAGAAGATGAACTCTATAGAGGTTTCAAGAGCTAATGCCATCATCATGGTCTTGATTCTATGTTGCTCCTGCCACCACCACCATTCTCAGACAATTTATAAGTTTACATTATTCCATTCTATCGAACGTTATAAAATATACAGAAAGGCAAACAAACATCTGATAAGAGGAAAAAGAATGGAGATAAAATGAAAATTTTCATCTCGAGACACTCTTGTATCAGCCACTATACCTACTGCTTCTAGTCTAGCTTTTAATACTACTGAGCTATATCAGAAATGATGGTGAGGATGGTATTGTATTGTACTTTGTACTTTGTGCATTATCTTTCGCTCAGGGTGGGTCCGAGGGTGTGGTTCCTCCAAAAAAGTAAGTAAAAGTACAGGGGACTACTATTTCCGTTGTAAAGACTTACATAAGGTCCAATATTTATCACATCGGTTATCATACTACTGCTTCTAGTAAAGAAAAAGAGGTGTTACTCTTACTACCCTATTCTTCTGTAGACTGTGCAAGTGCAGAAATGTCACATGTGTCCTGTTGCCTTTCTTTCTATACAAGTTTGAAGTTCTTTCAACGGAAATATGCTATCACCACTACTACCACTACCGTCATTATTATCGTCACCAACCACCGGTATCATCTTTGGCAATACTGATATTCTGATACCCTTGGATACTACAAGTGATGGCCTGACGGTGGTGTACAAATATGCAAAACGAAAGATGACACGAAGGGAAAGTTGGGATGAAAGGATGCTAAATCTAAAATATTTGTCCATGTTATTTTATGGTATATTTTATTGAATTTCTTTGTCAATATTGCTGCCCATATGTATAAACCAAATTCAATTTTCAATTTATTACTCAGAGATCAAGACTACTAGAGTAATGCAAACACCGAGCTGGACTAACTATGTAGGCGTGAATGGACACACACTGACACCTTTAATACTCCACATTACAAGAATCCCCTCAGTTACGTATTATACAGAGGATTTCAAGTAGTCTTGCAATCGAGAGTAGAGAAAGGCGAACAAATCCATTTGATAGGTTTAAATCCTTTTTTTAAATTACATGTATCAAGAAACCTGCTAGTCTTGCATGGACTTTGGTAGATGCTAGTCTTGTTTCATATTACAGTGATACTACTGACTGACTACAATCTAGTATCTAGATCCAACACTCCAACCCTATGTGTAAAATAATGTTTAAGTGGAAAAGGATTCTGTGTCCAAAAGTTTACGATATTATTTTCTCCTTTTATTCCCTCTATCTCACTTTCTCTACTTGCTTTCTCTTTCTCGCACTTTCTTCTCATTCCATTACTTTCTCCCTATCTTGTTGTGTCCTATCTACTCAGG
>JAQGBU010000588.1:0-23453 GCA_034698605.1 Isotoma decorata
CAGCCCCACCCAGCCTTTTACATTAGTAATAAGCGTTTCAACATATTAAGCTTTAGATAAGCAAAAGTTGTTGCAGCTGTTGGTTTTAAGTTCTCAAATTATATTTTTCCCCACTATTTGAAAAACCAAGGCCGTATTATGAAACGATCTGTCTAATGAATAAAAACAAAATTCTAGGAAGAACTTCAAAATGCATGTTTGAAAATCTATTGATTAAATACTTTGCATAAGTTTGAAAACGTGAAACTTGTTAGGTGAAATTGCATTCTATTGAATGCATGAATATTCAATAGCTTTGTTGTATGACCCACTGGCACATACAAAGATAGCAACCTTATAGCATTGCATTATTATTAATTAACTAGAAGACTGTGTCTACAGTTGTACAATTAATTAGTCAACAGAGGTATATGGTTATGGATTCATTTGTTTTGCATATTTTTTCTGCGAATATGATTTCCTGTTATTTGATATGAATATTTTGTTTTATACACCTTCAACTGCATCGGTTTCCTGTGATCATGTTTCGACAAAATAAAATTTTTTCGAAGAATAGGAGAAAAAGAAATGAAGAAGTTTGTCCACTTCCAACGACTGAAGTTCATAATAAAAAGATTGGTTGTACGTCGTGCCCTAATTGAAATTTTTCCAACATTGTTTACGAACAGCTCTTACGTATTTAAATATCATCTCCTTTCACTTCATTCCCTGATGAATCAAAGTGACAAAGCATAAATTTACCCCAATATTTACATTTATTTTCATTTGAAAAACGGAGAAAGCTAAGTAAAATTGAATATCTCCATGCAATTTTACAGAGGGTGACTTGTGCCTCTTCTCTCGGTATCAGTACTGCACGAACACGAAAGGGTAGCATGTGCATCTTGCAAAGTGTTTCATGAAAACTGCATTTTCTCATGAAAAGTGAACTCACAGATTCAGCCTAAACCTCTATTATAAAATATTGTGACAGAGAAATGTTTTTCGTGTCACCAGTCACCATTACATTACACCCAGACTAGAGATCAGACAAGTAGGTATACAAAAGTCGAGAAGAAAGTACTCGCCATTGCAGTTTATCATTCAAATGCACTTCCTATATTGTGTCATGTCTAAGTACTTACAAAGACTGAGTGTTGTCTCATCCTGAATTTTCTTTTCAGCAGAACCATTATTATTATTTGGCCACTTGCAACTTGCTTTCACTCCTTCAAACCAAACCCCAACCATACCTTTTCATCATCACCCTCATCATCATAATTCTTGAGCAAAATCATAAATAGAGTAAATAATTTAAAAAAAGAACATGAACCAGACAAGAATAATCCAACACAACGAGTGTAGTACTAGAATTAGTTATATATGGGCACAGAGACATCCACATCATTTTCGTTTTTGAGCTAAGAGTTTTATTTTTCAACATATTCGTTCGTGCCTTGTCCTTCCTTTTATCTTTGATGGGAAAGTAGAATAATATGACTGCCGAGGAAATTTTGTGTGTCACATATTCAACCACACACCACGTTATTACTAGCTAAATATAGGAATGGAAGATGCAACTTAAGCTAAAGTATAAAATTGCAATACATGCCATCATATCATATTATAGGAAGACCCAAGGATACCGTATTGCACACTTACCACGATCCAAGGATGAGTTTTATCATACACGGTTTCAATTTCAATATACATAGGATATACGTGTTTCATGTGCTTGTGCATTGCCCTTGTATTTTTCAGAGTAAAAAGTCTTTCCTTTTGAAAGAGGAACTGGGAAGCAGGCTAGACAACGGGCAGGTCGGGTTTTTTTTCTGTAGCTACAACTTTTGCAATATGGAACTTAAAAAGTGTACATAAAACATATTTTAGGCGTTTGAAAGTATTTATGACCAGGTATATACTTTTATCTGTTGAGATAAACACGATGATTACGTCACGGTTGGTGTTAAGAGACTTTGAACTTATCCAGAGGGTATAGGGTATTTTAGAAACTCCTAATACGTTTAGTCTAAGAAGCCTAGAATCGAGCTAAGTGGCCTTTGCACCACAGGATTTACGAACGACGCTTTAAATGACAGCAAATCTATTAAAAGTAAAAGCATGGAACGATATGCATCCAAGGGTACTTGTGTATGTCAACTCTAAAGTGTGCAAGCAAATAGAATGCCTAAATCTTTTAAAGTAATCTATAGACTCCACGAAAAACATAAAATCTCTTAGGGGGTCTTATAATAAAGTTTTACAATACGTACCAAATGCCTTCATTTCTTGTGATATTATGGAATTCTCATCTTCTGTTCCATTACCTACTACTCTCACTTAAAATACGACCACAATACACCAAAAGGACATGGGACCAACTGTCTCCACTCTCTCAGATTGAGAGACACATCCGCTTTTCTCTGGCATTCAAAAGCCTCTCTTTCCACTCTCATCTCAGCTCTCAACAAACTTCAAAGACCTGCTTTCTTCTTTCTATCATATGGAATGTTAAACACATATACACGAATTCAGTATGAACTACGGCTAGATCTCATCTCATTGGTATCACCATCTCCATCAACCTCATCATGATTCATCTAATCGCAGTGGAACTTATACCCAACCCCCTTCTCTCCAGAACCACCACGAAAGGAACTAGGACAATCCTTCCTAAAACTTCAGAATGTCATCCGTACTTCTAATAATATATGTATATAGAATCATTTCCCTATGTGGCATATTGCGATGCAATTCTAGCTTTGACTTCCATTTCCCTTTCACTTATTGTCCCACAACCAACAACAACAGCTTGTCACTTCCAGGCGTTTGTCCTCTACTCTAAGTACAACTTGCGTTAAAACTACAAGAGTTTTAGAATACAAACAACACAACAAGAAGTTTCCTTTGTGTAAAGTAGGTTTCAAGGTGAGTTGTGGTATCTAATATCTGATAGTCATGAAACTAGTTCATATTCAAATGTAAGAACGATTAGGAAAGAAAAGCAATATAATGATAATAAATATGATAATAAACATAAATCAAAAACAATTATGTTATATAGTGACCCCTTGTAAATGCAAATAACGTTAGAGTTAACTTTAAATCCAAAACCAAAATGCTTTCCCAATAAACTCTCTTAATAACTCCCCACAGGGTACTATTTCTAAATAAAGCCTAAAAGCATTCTAGATTCTAGCATAGGTGCTTTTCTTTCCTTTTTCCATGTCCAGATTCTCCAGATATTCTCTAAATAAGCCTGAGCCTGACTTTCACAATGTTCCAAGTTTGACAATAATGGTCACATAAAATAGAGATATTATTGTTGTAGACACATTGGTGAACAGTGCCCAACAGCATGTTTCTCAACGAGAACAAACAAACCGACTATTACATATTATTATGAACTTTGAATCTCCTTTGGAACTTGGAAGTACTTTGAAGATTTAGATTATACCAGATATATTACGTATCATTTTGCTACTTGTTTCCTATAATTTTGCTTGTACTTTGGATTCCGTTTTAGTTAGTCACATACTGTCACTTCTACTTCTACATGGCTTGCTTTCATGTTTTACTTCAGTTTATGTTATTAAAGCAATAGCTGAGATTGCAAGTATGTGTAATCCTCAAATGCATTAAACCAGCTATAAATACTTGAATTGCAAGGGCACGTTTATATACTTATTCTTGTTTACGTAACACTTTGTGGTGTAGTTGAGCTTGCAATGTAAACGATTCATCTCACAGAGATAAGAGACAAGAGAGTTAGCACTTTCTATTTGCTTTCTCTATTCAAAATGCATAATATTGTTATGTGCTTGCTTAAAACACCCGAATGGGAATACATACGTTCATTGTGATGATAACATTAGTAAGGCATGACTAAAACGGTGCAATCAAATTGTACTGTTGAATTCGTTTATGTCTGCACAGTGTGAATAAAAACCTATTACAATTTGTCTCTAAAATGTCTAGATTATGTACAAATATAGTGGTGTATTGTGCTATTAAATTAAAAACGTACTTTATACATACTTTAAAAGTTATCACATTACATCTTGAAAGGTTCTCATCTTGCAGCAATTTGAGAAAAATGCCTTGGCCATTAAAACTTTTTCTTTCTTTATAAAACCACCAAGTTGTGCAAATTGTAAGAATACACCCTTTTGATTTTCTGCACTCGTTCAACTCTCCTCAAAAGTGTGTAATTCCATTTCGGAAGTTTAAATTACAAAAAAATCTAAGCTTACTTGGTTGTAACTCAAGAGGGTTATGTGAGGAATGTGTGGGTTTATAGCTTAAATCGAGTGAGATTATCGGATACATTAACTGCATGGGAATGAGGACATTATTTAATTTATTGTACTTAAGAAGAATAATAATGGATAGATTTAGGACTGAGTGGTGTACTATTACTTAGTACCTAATACACATAAGATTTGGCACTTTGTACCTACTACGATGTCCGTATTTCGTTTTAAGTTAAGGTTAGGGTTCACTTGTACAAAGCGTTATCGGCAAAGAAAGGAAGTACATTTATGGAGAAAGTTTTTGATTTGAAGAGCCATTCAATTTAGCCCAAGGATTTTGGACCAAAACCAACCAAGGTTGAACTTCCTATTAAATCGCATAATACAATATTGCGCTACATGTACAGGCTTTAAAATAATATCGTATTACACATTATACGTACATTTATTACATTATCCAGCATCAGAAGACAAGAAAAGGAAATAGAAGGAGCTTCTGGTTTGGTATTACTAGTAAGTCTCACTTGAAACACTTTCTTTGGTTAAAGATATTTCGTGCTTTGTACACTTTGAAAAAGCTAAAAGGATTCTCTCGGAAACTTGAGAACTTAAAAGTTGTTTAGTTCTCAAGAAAACTATCGCCCATTAAAGTGTTTTTATAACAATAGAAATGTCCCTGTTTTGACGTGAGTACTTCAAAAATGTCTGATTCGCAAAAGCTGTTGGTATTGACGGAGGAGTAAGGGGTATGGATGATAATGGTAACATGATATGATAATGGATGGGAAATATTCGAAACTCGAGATTTTTGTGTCAGTTAGAGAGTTTTTTTATACTCTCTCAATACGTAGAGAATATTAATGTTGCGAATGTTTTTTTGCTCAAGTATTCTCAATCAGGTTTTGACATACAAAAATCTGCGTTTCAGAAGATCTTATAGTTGAATACATTTGAAGAATCTTTCGCTAGATTAAACTTTCTTTTTCAATAATTTGCGTCGTGTATTTTTATACTAAAAAAAAGCTTTAGAAAATCGAAAATTAAAATAAGCCGAAGTCTTAAAGCTGCACAATGATTGCAGTCCTGTCACTTTTAAAGAGAAAGCTTTCACAGAGTAACTAAATACAAAGAAAACCTGAAATAATAATCTGTTTTCTAGTGTTTCTTTAAAAGTGTCTTTATATCGTCATCACATTGTGAAAATAAGAAAAATTAAAAAAATAAAATAAAAGAAAGACTTAACGTTGGAAGACCTTCGCTCGTAAAGTCCTATGGTTTCATAGTTTCATTGCTTTGTTTGATACTTACAGTTACAGTTCTATTTTTTATGCTCCAGAAGACTGTTTTGATAAAAATACGAAAGTGACATTTGGTATTTTTGGTGTCAGAATTCGAAGAAACACTTAATATTTGTGATGTGATTCAATATTCGCCAACTTAATTGTTCCATTAAACGGATACATACCATTTCGTACATAAATCGTATACAGAGCCAGAAAATTCAGGGTCAAATTCTTGTCATATACATGGAAGGGGTCTTTATTACCGAAAATTGCAGCATAATTATTCTAACAGTGCAGTGGATTTCGCAACAACAGGTGTTGCATTTAAGCTATATTTTATGATCTTATTTTATGATTTTATGATCTATGCATTATTACACTGTGAAACATAATGGGTCATAAACACGGCAAAAACAATTCAAATTAAGTTGCCTACAAGGTGAAATCCTATATGTCAGTGTGGGTGTGACTGTCGCAAATATAATTCAACGCAATATTTCATGTCACGATATTGCACTCCATTTATGTTACATTAGGAAGCATTTATTTTGACATAAATCCTCTAGCATCAAATTCATCAACATATACTGCATGACCTGTTGTTAATTAACTTAATATCTGCCATTCAAGGGGAAATAAAGTCATTTCATGAAACAGTTGTATCCAAAACAAAAATCCCCTTTCTAAAGTCCCAATTTCAATACGAGAGAAGACGACAAAAAATACTGTACATTTCCATGTTCTTCATAGCAAGTAAACAAATATCTGCTCACGCAATAATTTAATTATCCATTCAAACTACTCAAGCCTGTCATGGAAAGATTACTTTCGAAAGCTTCTCAAAGATAAGTGCATGAATTCACTTGAGTATATAGCCTAAAAGATGCCAATCAACATAATCAACTGATAATTTTTTCCTATACTCCTAATATGCATCAAGAACCCCCAAATGGATAACCCTTTAAGCTGAGAAAACAAAAATCTACAAGAATCCTGAAAGGTTGCAAGCATAACGAGCCATTAATTTTAGAACAATTGAGTTGAAAAACCCTCAAGACTTTTACTTGTAAAAACTACAACTACTGCTTCTACTATTAACTCGTCTCTGATGTAATTTGTCCTCGAAACGTCTAAAATTTTTCTCCAATGAACAAGGAAAGAACTTTTACCCCAGGATTAGAAGTAAATGCACTAGGAAAGCACTCGCACTCTTACTGCCCTAGTTCTAAGTAAACTACATACCACACTGGACTTTTTTATTTTTGCTTTTTACTACTACTTCTACACTCACAAGTCGAGTTGATTGATGAGAAGGGGAAATGTCAAATAAGGGTTTGTTGTTGACTATATAAAAGGAAAATATAACGACCTCGTGAATGTTACACATGAGTATTGTGTAGTGTAGTTAGTTCCTCCAGATGAACTGATTTTTCCTATAGTCAATCTGGTAAAGAAAAGTACGATTTTTTGTAGATTGTACAAGTTGGACTTACTGAGATTTTACAACTTTCCTTTACAGTCGTCATAGTCATGAAGAACTCCTCGATTCAAAGGATTATTCCGGTTGAACATGTCACAAAAAAAGAATTGAGTGGAAACGAACCAAAAAGGCAAATCAGGGTTTTAAGTTTACCTACTTTATACTTTGTTCATTGTGTAGTTGAAGTAAAGTATAAATTCTTGTGTGTAGCCCTTAAAACTTGAACTTTCCTTTGCGTTTACTACTAACTACTGCTTAATAATAAAGGTTTTTCCTTTTGCTTTAAAGTACAAATTTTCCCTAAAAAGATACAATTTGATCCTTTGTATTCTTGTACTTTTTCCAAACTACCTACATATAATGCGAAGTACTAACTGCTGCTGCTGCTGAGTTTTTAGATAAAATGGTCATAAAGAGGACTCTAACTTTCTGTACATGCTGACGAACCCAAAAATCTGTCTTTTGCTTTCTGATGAACCGTCATCAAAGCCACAGTGTGAGTTATAATAAGATTTCATACACGTCTTGAGAAAGTCTTGCATGAGGTCCAATTCGAAATTCTATTCAATCCAAGTGTCTTTTGTTATTTCCCTTGATATAAGGTTCAGTATCTCAGGACATGGTGGGTACCTTATGCTGCTAGTCCCATTTCTGGGTTGATTGTGGTTAAAGTTAACAAAAAATCTCTTTGATTTTGTCTTTTCGGCTTTCCCTTGCAGAACATCATGATGGGACAAAGGAAGTAAAGGTCACCCCACATGCCGCACACGACAAAACATCAAGAAGCTCTTTAACTGATCAAAGGAAATCACTTTATGCCATTTCTTCATCAATGTAAATCTCCAAGTGTACACTGCCCAAAACACATACATGCAATGCCCTTGCTTCAATACTATAATCTGAATCTTCTTCGTGAGTCAGATTCTTGGAAGTTTAGGTTTATGAACTTTGAAATCATCAGTTCATTCGTTTTTAAAGCACAAAAGGATTTCTTTTTTTTTATTTAGACTGCATGTTCAAATCATAATCGGCAATGGTATTTCCAGGAGAGTTCAAAGAAAGGATTAGTGTGCACACAGATGGAAAGGATTATACTTTTCTAACGTCATGGCATTTCTTTGCTCAATTTACTACCTAATAGGGATAGACAACCTATAAAATATCAACGACTTACTACCAACCGAGCTAAAGCTAGACCTTCAACCTCACCAGTTAGAAAATTCTGATTATCATTATGTATAGCCAGTAGTTAATGCTAATTGTGGAAGGAGGGACTCCATACTAAATACACTATTTCGGCTTTCTCTTTTCTCCAAGGAAAAGAAGTAAATCCACCTCGTTGAATTTTATTGAATGAGACTTTGCCTACTCTATTTGATACGTTCGGCCAGGCCAGACGCAAGCCAGGGTTGGGTAAACCACAATACGAGAAACCACTGAATTCATTTAACATTACATACTAGAAAATGTAAATGCTCTTGATTAAAATTACAAGGTTGAAAGCCCATTTTATCTTCCATTCTCTATCTTACTTGCCTATCTTCAAAAGAACCACATCTGACCGTAGTGTAGTAGTAGCATAGGGATCTGCTGCAATCCGCATTTTAGTATCTAAAAGATTTACCATTATTCAGGTGCTTTCACTCAAAACTGCTCGGATCTCTCCATCTTCTTACAATTAGCATGAATGAATCTTTTACTACAAATATTTATGGATGAATGTACGTGTACGTCTACTTGAAAACTTCAACAGACCGAAAATGACGCCCCCGGTTCGGTTGCCTCTACTCATTCTTACTTTTTCGTTCAAAGCATAATAGCTCTCATTCATTCACCCTTTTGAATTTATACACTTTTTGCTTTATACACATTTTGCACATAAAATTCCTTAGAAGTACTCATACATTACAAACAAAATTGGGCGTTTTTCCTTCAAAACATCAAGTGGGTAGGATTCATGTTGTTTGCTGTGTGGAAGATTGTGCGTTTGGTCTTTTGTGCTTGGGTAGTAGAGGTAGAACGGGGTATTTGATTGAAATTCTTTGGTAGGAAACATGCAGAAAAAACCCCACACCGACCATACCATGAGCAAATTCTTTTTTCTGTAGTTTGATCATTTTTCAATATCAATTTCAATCATCCTTCATAATATTTGACTTGCGTTTGATGGTTACATTTTTAACATTAAACGGTTTCTACGAAATTAATTCATATTGCGACTTTGATCATTGATCAACCTTAAGATTATGTAGGAGAATGCCTGAAGCAAAAATTTTTATTGGATCGATAGATAGGTAGAAAATTTAATAACTTTTACCAATTTTTAATAATTTCTCAAGGAGACTAACCAAAGGAAGAATTTGCTGTTTTTATGATATTGCTCCGCAATCTATATTCATTGTGAGTTAGCTGAGTTGTAAAACAACCCGTAGTATCCTATTTTCATTTTATTGCGATGCTTTTAGAAAATCGCGAAATCAGAACGCTTTATTCAACCTAGTATATAGTACATAATTCTATCATAATTTGTACGGTGATGGATGATGTTTCATATATGCCATTTGCCGTAGTTCCAAGCGTAGGTCTAAAAAATGTAGTAGCTCTTCAACATGTCCGTCTCTCATTTATGAATCATGTAATTTTAGCAGTTTACGTGATGTTTAAGGAAAAATAGGACACGTACTGATATCAATCCGAGCATATGTGTGATTCAGTCAGTCTTAGTTTCTACGGGAAAAAATATTCTTTCCTATCTGAAGCAAATGCAGCAATTTTATTAGGACGATTTACTTGTATTGCAGTTTAAAATTTTGCTTTGCCCATAATGCATGCAAAAATATGATAAACCTCCTTCATAATATTCCTGACAGATAAATGTAACCAGAAAGAGTCAATTTTGTGTGTTATTTGATAATGTTACGACTATGATGAATGATATGTTCCAGTTCATCAATGACATAATATGTCTGATTTCGCTTACTAAAGCAGTTCCCATTTACATAAGAGTAACGTAAATCGTTTTACCTATATTATGTATGCTTGCCACACACCATCAATTTTTTAAAGCAGAACCCAATGTGTTAAAAATGAATGAGTCGTTTGTGAATAGCTAAGGCGAATATAGACATGAAGACCGTAAATATTGAATAAATGATACTCTTTCCAACGATAGAGTTCTACATGTAGGCTAAATCGTTTGGCCTTGTAGTTGATACGATAGTGCTTTGCTGTACCTTAGATAACCCGTTTACATAAGATTAGTTCGAGCATAAGTGGCACATTTCACGTCAAGCCAATTTAAACTGGAAATTAGATGTGTATACTTGAGTAAGAAAAGTAAATCTACTTTTCACCTGTACGACGTGTACTTTCGTGCTATTTTTAGAGCCAAATAAGGTTCTTAACTTTTATTTGGCAAATTTACCTTGATAAAAGCTTAAATAAATTTCATCATGATGTTGAAACCTAAAAAGATTTTAAATTCAAGGAGAAATGTAGAAAGAGAAAGCTGTTTCGATGCCATAATTGATGTGAAGAAAACAATTCATATTATTATTATTACTATTATACTTTGAAAGTGTAGAGCAATCTGCATTGTACATCATTTCATGTACTTTTACATCCCATCGAAATGAATTTATTCATCTGGAGTAGTTCTTAATCCCCTGAAAAAATCCCCAACAATTAAATTCTAAAATACTTACCAGAAAGTAGACACCAAAAGGCATCACAACTGCAGCAACAAGTAGATCAGCAACTGCTAAGCTGACGATAAAATAGTTCGTTACATTCCACAATGACCTCTCTCGCTTGACGCTTAGTATAACCAATACATTTCCAAAAACAGCGAACACAGAGAACACAATTAACAGGAGAGCCCAATAATTATGTCCGAGCTCATCTCCTGTAATTCCTGTTCCATTCAAATTGTCTGTCATATTACCCCAAGACCCATTTAATCCATCCAAGTCCATTATACCTAACCCTAGAGTGTCATTTATATTGTTTGAATTAGTACTTAAAAATTGTTCAAATCCCCGAATAGGAGAAGCGTCATCAGCACCATCTGAGCCAATGAGGGGAAGAGCCTGTGGAAGATCGCTCAGCCTATTGTCCCTGACGACGCTGCTTAAACTGCCAATATTACTGTTATTCGTATCAACCATACTGTCATTTACCCACTGGGGTAAAATGGTCAATCTATTTCTCTTTAGTAGGTACGTGTCACTAATGCTGGTGCTGGTGATGTAAGCTGATGATGATGTTGATGACTTTGCTACTTGTGTTGCTACATCTGCCCCGAGGTCACCATCCTCCCCAAAGGAGACTTCTGAGCTGTCAGAGCTTCTCCATTGGGAAATCATCTTGGTTAGGGATGACATGCTGGCCTTGCTATTACCACTGGTAATACTTACATCCATACTGGTACTTTCACCAGAAACAAATTGTGTCGGAGAAAGCCAGCTTAGCTTAGATACAGATGATGAGGATGAGCTATCTGCGGTATTCTCAACACCACTATTGCCCATGGCAGAGATGCTACTTGCAGTTGTTGTATCATCATCTCCCACTGCAAAGACATTATCTGTAGAGGTAAAAGGTGTAGTTGTAGTTGTTGTAACGTTGTAATACAACTCAGATTGATGGGAAACTCGTGGAAGTTGGGAAGTTACACTTTCCAAAAGGAGTTTTAAGGATGATGATGCCATGTTGTGGATTACAAGTTGTTTACATTTGATAATACAGGTAGGGTTACATTCCTCTGCTTAAAGTGTAAATAAAATGGACTTTCCGTACAGAACTTAACTGTCAGTATCATTGAACAGGATTTAAAAGTTTCGAATTGGGATGATGTTATTGTTCAAGTTTCAAAGTCTAATATATTTTGAAATGTTTATCCTGAAAGACAAAAGCAATTACATTAGTTTAATTTCAAACCTAACTGTCAAAAACTTTTTCTCGTGTCAATTTCATCTCAAAGTAAAGACATGACTGAATAAATAAAATCTCAAAAGTAAAGATGTTAAGCAATACTCAAGCAGAAATAGATGAGTAGGGAGTTAATTAAAAAGCCTTTATAAAAAGAAGGTCAAAAGTTGTGTTAGATATCTAGTTTTTAAAGAGAAGAAAGAGAACTTCATAGAAAACCTTTACAAGACTTTATTGCTTTTACTTGCACCGTATTGCATGCAACCCGGCATGGCAAACTCTTTATAATGGATTTCTTGTTCTAAAAAGGAAATCATATTACAACAACTACAAAAGCAAGTTCATATTCCTCTAATTTCTCTAAATTCTAAAAGACATAAGCTTTTAACGTAGCAATAAGCGTCAAGTGTCAGGTCCCATTTCCTTGTACATAAATTATCAAAGGAGTAGTGTTACGCAACGATTAATTATAATTTTCTTACTACAAGCTACATGGACTGCATTCTAGACTTTATGTACAGCTTTTAGAATTTGCCTTTAAGGCAGGAAGGCAAAGGCAGCAGACAGACACTTTTCTATCGTAGTTACTCCGGATATGTCTGATGGCTAGGCTGACGATCTAAAAGATTAATAGCAAAAGTTTATAAATAACAACCAGCATTGTCTCAAATTGCTAATCCTATTTTATTTTATCTATATATTGTATATACCACGTAATACAAAAGGCAATAAATAACATAACACAAGGAATAAAGTCCTTACAAGAGTTTCCTTGTAATCCATTATTTAAGAATACTTAGAGCCGAATCTGATTCGAACAAATTTGCAAAGTTTCTACACTCCTGAGGGACGGTTAGGATAAGAGTGAAAGACACGTGTAGTCACTTTTCTGATTTCCTATATAATGTGTGCTTACATTATATAGAAAACCAAATACATGTGCACATGCACAACAAACTTCATTATCCTAAGCGCTCAACTCTGACCTTTTCTTGAAATAAGTGCCTCTAATATCTTCACTTTCTGTATATATTTGCTTAAAATAAATTGAAAATACCAAACTGTCAGCTTTCAAATTAGATAAACCCTTTCACACATTCAGTTTCTCAGAATAAAATTAAGTAGCACCCTGCCCCCCACATAGTGTGAATCTTTTAGTAAATGCATATTTTATAGCATCTGACACATTTCGATTTCCCTGAAATGGTTAGGCTTATTTCTTGGGAACAATTTTATATTGGATTTTTACCCATCAACAAGTTTAAAGATTAAAGGCTTATCTAGTAGCAGTAGGTCTATTAGGGATTGTAAATCCAAGAAGTGCTTTCAACGCAAATAGAAAAGATTCAGTGCCTAGGAAGTACGAAGACTGTTGAACTGAAACTTTCTCCACCTCAGGTGAAAGTCCTGTGGGAGATTGTTATACAACTGGTTACAATGGAAGAGTTAATGGATGCATCTATCTAACGAGTGCTCAGTGCTCCTTGGCCTGGTCTGGCAGTTCAGTCCTTTGAATTACTTTCCCCATCTACCTTACACATAAAAGCTTTTGTGCCTAAGTCAAACTACAATTGTCCAAATGTATAATAGACGTATTTATACAAAGTCACTTTTCTTCCCTAAAGGGTTAGACACGTTTACCTGCCTTATTTTCCATGACTCTTACAGTTAATGTTATTTTGGGTGTGAGTTCAAAATACTTTATGCTTTACGTAGGTGTATTTTGGCAAATGTGTAAAATAAAGTGCATGTTTGAGAATTATTTGCACCCGTGTGTGCAGAAGAAGGATTTCACTTATTGTAAATTTCAGGTTCACTGTAGATTCAATTTTATTAAAGAACTCTGGGTGGTTATAATGCATGGATTCTGTTTTGGTTCAGAACTGTGTTATTTTGCACTTATAATGGGACTGCTTTGTAACCAAAATGTTTTTCCCGTTTTCTGAGGTTTTTATTGTTACGAACGTAAACATAATTACCATCTATTTTAAAGAGGGCTTTTATGTTTCAAATCAAAATCATTAGTTCGTTCAGCAAAGCAAACATTGAATTGCACAATTTCCTTGAAATGCAAAAGGATATAATTCTCCGAAAAACAAAAACAACCCTGATACAAAGATAATAATAAAATGTTTTTGTACTCTATATAAACCAGTTAATTCTACTAGAAGTCAGTAAATATTGCAAAACAAGCAGTAAAACAGAATAATAATATTCGATTCGGATATCTCAATGAATAATTCAGATTCCAGTGGGCATTTCTTTTTAATATATTTTAGATTGGATCCAACCTTCCAAAAAATCTGAATAAAATTATACATCTAAATCATCCTATGAATCATAAACTTCTTTAGAGAAAAATATATTTTTATACATTTTTTTTATTTCAAATTTCCACAATACTACAAGAAAATGCTCCACCCAAGGTTGGGCGGAAAGCAATCTTCTTAACAAGTAATATTAACATCCCCAGCAGCAGAAAGACTTTCCCTTCCAGACCCTTAGGACTCAAGGAAATTCTTTTGAACCTTGCAGTCAGCCATATATTGTAATATCCGTAGCTAGATGATATTTACCCAATGCAATAAAACCATTGCCTATGGATAACAGACTGAATATATACCTTTTCATCCTGTCCACCTATAGAATATTTCGTTATTCAAGCTAAAACCTAAAACCTTCTTCGGTACTTTTAGATTATTGTTCAACCTAGATTCAAACTGCATACTGCAACACTCTTCAAATCGGTCTTTTGTATTCAGCCGTCAGCTATAAATTTTTCTTTGCCAAAAAAATAGCCAGTGAAAATAGTGAAATCCTTTATACCCTCACCTCCTCTGTATCTCACCCTTGCTGGCAAGACATTCAACGATTTTGAACATTTATACTTTGCTTACATTGCCTTGTGGGTTTAGTTGAGTTTAGTTAGGCTGCAGTTGGTGAATGCTGAAATGGATGAAAAAGGTAAGTCATGCAACAGAAAGAGAAGATTAAAGAAATTTTCTGCTGTCTAGTCTAGTCTCAAATCGAACTCCCTGAGCAACAAAAAACTTCCAAGTATCCAGCTTGCAAAATCCTTTCTACTTTCTACACTTTTTAGTGATTTTAGTTCCTCTGTGCCAATCAATGGACTTGCAAGTTATAAACGTATAAAAAATTATTATAACCCAAAACCTTCTCCTTACTTATTGTCAGACTACTCAAAGCGTCTCCACTTCTACTAACAAGACTACCTTTCTGTCTTTTGGCCTTTATGCTCAACAAAGAGAACCCAGAGTAATGATAAAAGTAATATTTTGTCCTCATGCATGCAAAAGAAAGCAGTAGTGGTGGTAGAGGTTGTGGAAACGACAGTAGTATTTTGTCAGTAGTTTCAAGTAACAATGTCCTTCCTTCCTGTCAACTTCAACTACGATGCAATAATATATCGAACAAAATTCCAAGCTATCGTTCGAGACAGTCTCCAAGTTGTCAATGTGAATCAGCGGAATCGATAAGTCTAACCTTACCTTTAAAACTGTCTACTGACTATTACATGAAGTTTCTAGACCTAGTTCCTCCTATCTTGAGTTGGGATGGACAGACGTAAACGTAAAGACAGTCAAATGCTCATTCGAACAGCAATAGAATGGGTCAAACGACTTTTCTCATGAAGCCTTTTGCAATAAAATCCTCTTTGTTGAGTTAGTCCGTAGATCATGAAGAGGATCAACTGCCTAAAGGTTGACATACAAAAGAATAGATGTAGGTTGGGGGAATCAAGCTGTTGCCTGTTGGATTTTGGAACTGAACATGAAATTGCTACCGAAGGCCATATTCCCTGATACTGGGCTCCTTTGCTTTCCCTACTGCTGTGGACTTTGATGGATTTGGAAAAAGTAATGTTGGAATTGGAATGACCGGAGGGTGGGTGAACAAAAACAGATCTGAGCATCCACCCCAAATCAGTTCCATTATATAGCTTTGCTAACCCTTGTTGTTAAATAGGGAAAGTTGGGGCAGAGTTGTGTTGTTTATATCATCTGAAGAATCAGTTGAGCTGTATTCGGCTTAAGGGCTTTAAGCATTAACAACTCATCTAGATTTTACGTTCTACACACGAAATGTTGTAAAAGTCCGATTCATCACTCAAAATGACCGGAAATCTCTGTACCTCATTGGGATAAAAAGAAATCATGCCTTGCATCTACCTAAAATACCTTTTTACAAAAATCTAATGGATTTTTCTTTGACCGCACGTCAACATTTGTATTATCTACTTTGTTCTTCATGCTCACACGTCAGGATGTCACAAACTAGCTAAATCCTACTTCAAAATGATAAGTAATTCTCTGAAGAACCTTCCTTTCTAGGAACTTAAAATTACCAAATCGTGTTGAAGATGTACAGGTAAATATCTAAAGAAAGCCGTTAAATACTTCAAGCTGATGACGCCATCATCAAGAAACCTTCTTCTCTTTTGTCTTAGATAAAATAACTGTCTTAATTTACCTCAGTCACGTAGGCATCTAACCAATTCAAAACAAGCAATGAAATAAAATGAATTCATTGAGGTCAAAGGTTCCATGCAAACACAGGATAAAATCGTGAATACTTGTCATAATTAGTAAGATTATATTACTTTGAACCATGCGAATATCAATTGAATTTTTTTTTAAATTTTGCAATTCTCCATTAAACCGACGGTGCTTTATACGAACTCTTCGCAAGTGCTGGTTAAAGACAACGTAGTATGTAACGTTTTACCTTGAAAATCCTCTAAACATGCATATCCCATCACAATATAGTAGTCTTTAGCACGAAGAAACTTTAATTACTACTGCACTACTAGTAAATAAGTGCAATATATACCGTATATTGTATCACTTTTAGTGAAAGAGAAGTATTAGGTAGAAATGATTAGTCTATGAACGTGTCCTAAAGGAAATGACAAGGGAGGTAAAGTGGATATCCGGACAGAGATTTTGCGTGACACATTACAATTTAGATGGATAACTACTTACAAAGGCTAGTGCAAGAGTTAATCGAAGAGTTGTAACATACCAGCATGTCTGCCCATTTCAAATCCCTATATAGTTAACACATTCTATCTCTAAAGGTTTTGAAAAGCTCCTGAAGGCCAAAATACTAAATTTTCCACATTATGTACATTACCGGACCACCACCACTAAAATACTCATACAATAAAAGGATTTGCGTTTGCATCCAACACACAAGTTATGACTCTGTGGCATCCCATTTTCATCTAAAATTTATACAACCTCTTCTTCCGTGTGGAGTATTTTAATGCATTATGGGGAGAAAGTGGGTATAGGGTGTAATATAGAGTGAAAGGAGTGAGTAATGAAGGACGAAATACGTATGTATTAATTTTAGTGGGGAAACCAGCCATAATATTTGTAAACCGCAGAGACAACTTATCAGTAATCGTAAATGGTAAATGTTATGGTTGTAGTGGTTGGTTTGGAATTCGGGAAATAGAGCAAATATTGTTATCTAATACTTAATACAAATAGCATGGTAATTTGCACTTATATTTGTGTCTTTCTTCTTTTGATGTATGGAATAGGTAAAGATGAGCCATTCAAAGGGAAAATACACCTGTAAATATCTTTGTGAGATAAATACAATTTACGGAGGGATGACACTTTGTGTAATTCATTTAAGCATGAATGGTATTTAGGTTTACAACTTTCACTCTGAATTTCCCGAGTCCCATTCTTTGTTGGTGACACTGAAGAACAATAGAAAATTAGGCAATAAGTAATTAAATTGTTTGTAAAGGAAGGTATTACAAATTGTCACGAGTTTGTTCTTCATTTTTGTAATTATTGTTTTGATAACTAACAATAGTTTTGTATGTCTGACTAATGCATACATAATGCATAATGGTTGGGTCAGGGTCACTAGTTTGTAATGCACACGATTATCATGACAGAAATGTGTGAAGGTATGGGAAATGAAAGTAATTAAACTCTTTTGTTTTTACTTTGAATCTGATGATGTAGCTAAGCATAAACTTTTGCATCCGCCCGTTTATAAACCTCTACCAAAAGTCACAAAATAATCAATTTGGTCTGAATTGTATTTGACATTCTCATCAAAGAACATTAGATAATACCCAATTCTGCGACATGCATAGGTGTACGGCTGAAACGCAGCCATGAAAATTACTTTTACTTCCAACTTGTCAGAAGTGCATTTTTCAACTGAAATCTGCTGCAGGAAATTGTCTGTCACTTACAATTTTTACTGCATTGGGAATTTATTGAGAAATTTAAAAAAAATAATCAGTGCTTTTGACGTGTACAGCATACTGCGTTTTTAATTTTCCAAAATACGAGCACAAGAGAACCATACACCTGTGTAACTTTTCAAAAGTATTCAATACAAGCTCAAGGCTTGACAACTCTCGAATACTTTACATTGAGAATGCAAGTGGAAGAACACGTAGTACCTGGACGTCAATTGCAACTACATTTGATTCCGTCAGTCATTGCCATTGATAAAAAAAATGAATCAGTTCCTTTGATCTCTAACAGACTACAGATTTTTCCTCATATAATATAATCCTAAAGGTTAATAATATCAAACACAAAAATAGGAAAACTAACCTGATTCAAAAAAGTACTTTATTAAAATGATACTACAATATAAATAACAATTCTTAGAATACAAACGTATTAGTCTTTATTTACCTCAGGTAAAGCTTCAAACCAAAAATCTTCTCATTAATAAAATGGTTCAAACGTCATCAAAGCTAAGATTAGTATTTCCGAGATTACAAAAAGACAAACACAGGTTAAAAGTACCTATCGACCCTAATGCTAAAGGAAAAACTTTCTGTGTTAATTACCACCATTGTATTGTACAATCTTTGTTAGTTATCATCATCCAACCCTTCAGTATTTACTTTAAAACTCATTTCATTTCTAATGGCAAGTTGAATCCACAATAAACCCGACAAGTTGTTTATTCAAGAGAAATACAAAAACCCTTAGAGTAATCTTAAATTTCATCTTGATAAAAAAATGTTGTTTAGACTTGTTTCTTTACAGTATTTGTACCTCGTATTGGAGTGCCCTTAAGGTATAGACGGTAAAATTCGGTAAGCAGGGTATAGTTAGAATGTGCTATACGGATTATCCTTTCTTCTGAAATCTTTCTACAAAGCTGGACAGGAATAAGTGAAACTAATTCAACAAAGTAAAAGTGAAAGGGTCAAGGGTCATTCATAGCGTGTTATTACTTGTTACAAAGCCATGTAATATTTGTCTTTCTCAATTTTCATGAGAAAAAGCTTTTTACAATTTATATCCCATTCCATAATATAGACGAGAGGCAGGGCGAGAGTGAGCAAAAAGTGTATTTTAGCCATAGCCTATAGCCATACGCCAATCTTTTTATAGTGTACTTCAAATGCAATTAGCAAGCACACAAATCTACTTTAGCAAAAGTCAAACTGTTCAAACGAAAATGAAATGGTGACGAGGATACTTTACTTTTACAAGTTTTACTAAGTCTGGTGAATTCTATATTGAATACTAGCAGCAGCAAAGCAATAAGGGTGATGATGATGATGATGATGATGATCATGATGATGAAGAGTTTAATAGGTTTTTGTTTGATCAGACTTCCCATTCCCAAGAATTGAAATATGAGATAAAGGAAAAATGTATACTTCTAGAGGAAAGGATGTAAATAGACTTTGAGGGTTTTTAATCAACTCGATAATTGAGCTGTTAACCTAAGCCTCTTTTCCTCTTCTGTGACTTCGTCATTATTGTAACATTTACTTGAGATGTTTTTTAAAGTGAAAAGGTTAGAATATACTTTGGACAGAAGGGATTTGTATTTCTATCTCGGTACAAGTTACAATGTACACAGTAATTACTCTCTTGAAATGTATTAAACATTTCTTTTTAATGAAACTGACTTAAACCTGTAGATTTGACTATTGGGAGTAGTTTATTTTTTTGTAGAAAATACATTGAAAATGCATTTTTAATTTGATAAATTTTTTTAAAGGCTACGCAGCATGACGTTTTTTGCTCTGAACTATAAATTGATTAGTTAATGAAGTTTTCATTACGCCTTGCCTTGCCCTGTAGATCCACCATCAAATGGATTTTACCCAAGCTCTAATGTATTTCCTCGTATTTCCAAGTTTATTAGAAAGTTTAAAGACCCATAAAAATATTCTGATCCTCCATGTACTGCAACACTAATGCAGAAAATGCAAACTAAAGTAAAGTCAAATGTCAAACCCACATCTCAAGAACATTTATCATCATCACCATCCCCAATCCCAAATATCTTCTTCATTTTCAATCAACGTCTCCCGTTACCACTCCCATTTAATTATCTAATCCCTCACTCTCCTATCTAATGCAAATTGATGGCAGTAGTCTCAGACACTACTGTACACTGGCAGCCGGGCAAACCAAGAGAAAAGCTACCAAAAAGAGAAAGGAATCAGAAGCGTAGAGAGCAAGAAGCATTATGCAAAAAAGTAGGCTGTATAAACTCTTAATAATACTAATAACTCATTCTAATGGTGAATGAATTAAGTATCTATAAAAAGCTTTAAGAGCTATTATAAAAAAATCCATAATTTATTAAAATAATGGGCTTACCTTATTTTAATAATTAATTTCTTCAAAGTCTTACTTTACCCCAAAGACTCATACACTCCAATTCTTTCACTCAAAGCTTACTAATTTTAATTTATGAACTTTAAAAGCTTATACTTAATTAGGTATATAGAGGAACAATTACTAGAATAGATGTCCAACCAAACCGATGTAACCGTAAATGTGGCTGACAAGTCCAAACTGATACAAGTTCCGATTGTATTTGCAATATAAGGGTAGTAGTAGTAGTACGGGGCAAGGTGAATGATTTTAACAAGAAGATGATGCTATTTTTTGTATTAATATTCCACGACCCCCACTACTCGTAACCTTTCAAGAGTAAGTATTAAGTTCGGTTTGAAGCCCCAAAAGGTTCCAGAGCACACTCAAGACCCTAATAAGAATGGATGAGAGTAAAATCTTTCAAATAGAATGAACCAATTTGAATATTCTTTTTATCAAAGAGAAAAAGATAAAAGTTCTGAAAGGATTTATCACCTTGAGAGCATTTGAAATGCGTAGGTTAAAAGCTATATAATACTTTTGCTATTTTCGCTAGTTGATGTGGTTTCGTTTTGTAAACTGTGGTTTTTTATGTTTGTAAAACTCCAATCATAACACTTTCTACTTGGAACAAATTTATGATCTCACATGAACTACCAGCAGCATCACTTTGTAAAAGGATCAAAGCGATCAATGCTGTTCCTTCTTTTTTTTCTTGGAAAGACTTCAATACGTTGTAACTTCAATATAGAGGATTCTTCACGTAGTTTTGTTCTCAGGAGATTTCGAGTAGTACTTCTTTCCCCAAGATGTAAAATGGGAGTAAAAGGTAGGTAGTATGTAGTAAGTATAGGTAGATTTTCTTTAGGAAAAAACTTGACTACTTTTTGCTATCACTTTTTTGTCATGCAACTTGATCGAATTAGTAAGAGCAATCCACAGGTTAGCCTATGTACCGTGTTGGTGTTAACATTTAGGGTTTTATAAGATTCTCAACAAGGTTTTAACTGTCAATTTAATCCAACAGTTTGATACATTTAGGTACTTAACAATATAATCCTGTTATTCTTCAAACTCCACACTAGCTAGATAAACTAAATCCCGTTTGCTTTGCTAAATAAATAACAAGTTTTTATATAATCATCTTGAATTACAGTATAATCAGGTAAAACCTTCTACTCACTTGCTTTATTTTTGACAATAAAGATTTATTTTATATTCTACAACATCAACTGTGCTACTATTAACACTCAATAAGCTTTTATCTCAAAGGAAAAGTATCTTCTTTTTTTTGTTCTTTTTTTTAAACAAGAGTAAGTAAGACTATGTAGAGTTAGGATTACTTTACGTGACTAAAAAAGGTTTCCCTTTAGGAAAAAGTATTTTTTTCTTTTTTTGAGACGTGACTTTGGAGGGAGAAAGGAGAAAGTAAGTTTGGTGGTGAAAGAGTACCAATTATATGATAAAGAGTGAAGAGGATGTTAAGTCTTTTGAGTGAAAAAAAAGTAGTGAAGAAGGTAAGTTGAATGTTAATTATTCCTTTTAATTAGGACTGTAAATTAGAGGTAAATAGATTTAGGACTTCCGTCTCAAGGGATTTTACTATTTTATGGTAGTGAACATTTTCAGAGAAAAGGCTATATTATATGCAAGATGAATTTTGATTGACAGACCAAAACGGAAAGCTTTTTACTAGGTGGTGATGAGGTTTGTTGCTTAGTTAGTAAAGTAGTTTTTAATTTTATAAACTACACGAATACTTAATTTTTATTAGGAAATATTCTTACTTTTAAGGAGGAAAACAAGGAAAGGGAAAGTAAAGGTTGGAAGGAAGTTGAGTTATTTTTTTTTATATTCTTTTAAGTTTAAAGATGGTTTAGAGTTTTAAAATGTTCTTGTAAATTGAAAAAATAAGGGTCTCAGTTGTAGACTGCGAAGAGAAGACGATGTTGTAAGAGAGGTCGGAAGTCGTTGGACGTGAGTGTGCCGAGGTGCATGGTGAAGTTTAGACTAAAAATGCCCAGTGTAAGGAAAACGGGAGAAAACCCGAACCGGACGGGTTTACTTGGGTATTTTGCTTCTGCTACTCTCTTTCTGTATCTCACACTCTCCGGCTTTTCTCTTGATAAGGGTTTTCAGGACGCAACGCACTGGGATATGATGATACCATTAGAACCACATACAACAACACTAGCTATCACTACTGCCTCTGCTAACGTGAAAGTATTACCCCACAAACAAAACCAGTTCGAAGAGAGAGTGATATTCTCAATTTTCTCACATACTAAGAATACCATTTCAAACATCAAAATCCTGAAAAAGTATAAGATCTTCTTAGATGGACAAAGAAAAGCAAGGTGTGTGCTGAATTCATGGGTGATGTGAACTTGAATGATCTTACTTTGCTTAAGTTAGTACTACTTAGTTAACCCTACTTGTGTATATATTTCTATTCATTTTGGAAGAAATATCTCTTCGGAAAAGTTTTAGGGAGAATGAAATATTTCCCTTTTGCTACTTCTATCCTTCTGGTAGGGAGACAGATGATGATGACAGATCAAGTAGTTCTGATGGAGCCAAAGGGTGAGGGAGGCTTTTCGCATGTGAAAAGGTCTTTTAGCAATGACAGAATTGATTTGATGCGTTTCTCAGTTTTCATTCAGTCGTATTTTTACTTCATCACCTTATTAATGTTGATATTCAAAGAAGATGACACGTAATAAAATGAGGTTTCAGTTAGGGGTTACTAGGAACGGCTACTAAATTGACAATACTTTAACATAATTTTAGTAATCTTCCCAAGTCTTCATTTAAATTTAGCTTATAGGTAAATTATATTTCTAAAAATTATGGTTTCGGTCAGCTTTACTTTTATTTCTGAGTCATCTTACAG
>JAQGBU010000589.1:0-23448 GCA_034698605.1 Isotoma decorata
TAAGAAGAATTTGTGATCTACTATGATTTAAAAAGGGATTGGGATAAATAAAACATTTTATCAAATTTTAAAAAATGCACTAGAAAATACTTTTGATAACTGGAAATTTCACACAAATGAATTATCTTCCAGTCATAGTAAACTAATGAGAAAGGTTCTATCAGTTTAAGATAAGGCATAACTTTTATTGTGTAAAAAGTTTTAATTTGTTTGGTTTTCGTTGCAGATCATTAGAATTGCAATATCCAAAGGAAAAATAATTGTTAAAATGATGGCTAAATGACTTATGATTATTTTATTACTATGTTTTCTTAAAAGTTGTATTGCTAATTAAGTTTTACTGTAGTGAACATGTTGTACACAACATTTGTGATGTTGATATAATAAACTAAGTTGATGAAATATTTTAAATATATAGAATAATCATGTCCATGGAATAATCTACTGAAAGTGTAATAAGAATGACAATTAGAACAAGTAAAATACTCGGAGTGACTCAAAACTCGTGTTTTCTTGACACTACACACTAATGTTTCGATTTTTAACCTAATCACTCCCTCTTACAATCATACCTTGTATAGTTTTACTTTAATGTGTTTTTTAAAATTTAACGAAGTCCTTAAATTTCCCATGAAATAAATCTACATAACTCCTTTGTAAGTGTAAAACTATTCATTTACAAAGTAGCAATTACATACAGTTATGTGTAAGTCCTTCCTCCATCTTATTACTTTTTGTATATAAGAGATTATGCAAAAACGTATTAGCGTTTAGTCTTGTTTTTTAACATTAATTATAGCAGACCAGAGTGACTGTTTGTGACTAGGTTGACTTAAGAGAGAAGTAGAGGAAAGGAAAGCGCTCACCAAAATCCGTTGTATTATGTAATAATTAATTATCAATTTCCCTTGTAACCAAATAAAACTATAACTTTATGTTTTGTTCCTTGAAAGTTACAATTAATACAATGTGCACTGCTGTATTGAGATAACCTAACCTAACCCGAGCCGAGATGTTTAAACGCTCAATCTTAATCTCGGCAAATTACTAATAAGTTAAGATAAAAATGTACAGTTAAGCAGTCATACCTTAATGTGTAATTCATTTCGTGTAAAATTTGTTACATTTATACAAACTTATACTTCGATTGTTATTTCGAATTTCAAATTGAATAGGCAATTTGATGGACGGGATCTTTGTAGTATTAAGTGGCTTTCGAGATTAATTGTCCCTGTATGCAATATTTTAGCGAAATAATAATGGAGAAAGATAATTCGTATTTACTGAAAATCTTCCAAGGATGTTTTTATTGAGGCCCTATTTTAGTTTCTGAGCAGATGAATAAGATGTAGACCAGGCGAATTATAAGAAAACCTGCCGCATGGAATAAGTTTTCACTTTCAGCTATATAAAATCTCATTTTCATTTGTAGAGGGTTCCATCCAGGTTGCACTAGAATGCCGGGATTTTATTAAACATAAAAATCTACACAATAACTGTAACTGTGAACTGTAGAAAAAAAGTAAAATGCTACATGCTAAATAGAGAAAAAAATGTGCATTTCAAAAGGACTTCATTGAAAGTAATCGAACCCCAGTGCCCAGTCCAAACCTCAGCCTTTAGATATTTGTAAATAAAGCTGTATGCTTCAAATAAATTCAGTTTTGGCAAAATGAATAAATACGAGTGTACATTTTGTCAGAGGTCTTTTAAAAACACCACCTATTTATATATTCATATAAGAGGACATATTGCTGAAAAACCATTTAAATGCGAATTTTGTAGTCTTTGTTATTTATCGGCCGCAGCTTTAAACTCGCACAAAGAGAGTCACCGGAAAGATTTAATATGTTTAAAATGTGAAAAAATATTCAAAAGTCTAAAATATCTATTGATTCACCAACAAATCCACAAAGGACAGAAATTTCCTTGTAATCTTTGCAACAATAAGTTATACAATTCATCTTTCTCATTAAATAACCATATTAGACACTGTCACAGAGATGATTTGAAAACTCACAAGTGCCAACTTTGTGATAAAAAGTACCATCATAAATGTGCCCTTGCAACCCATATGAGAAGGCACACTGGAGAAAGGCCTTTCCCATGCAATTCATGTGACAGAAGATTCTTTACTGCAACTCTTCTTAAAACCCACATGTTTGTTCATTCCCCTGACAAACGGTTTAATTGCGATAAATGTGGCATTGGATATAGATACAATACCGATTTAGTCCACCACAACCGCACGGTTCATTCTGCATTAGGCCCCGAAACATCCAAATGTGAGCAATGCGGCAAAAGCTTGCGATATTTGACACGACACATTATCCGTGTCCACAACAAGACTGAACATCTAGGAAAGAAATTAATTGAATGCAAAATCTGCAGGAAAAAATATCATACTACAGAACAATTAAAAAGTCATATGAGACAGCATAGGTCGTATCCTTGTTACTTTTGCAAAAAGACTTGTACTACCTTTTTCAGTCTTGTTGACCACATTAAAAGTCATACTAATGAGCTGATTTGGAAGAAATGTATTTTCTGTGAGAAATCTTTCAGAAGTGGTTACCTCAGAAAACATGTAAAATTACTGCATGATAAAAATAAAAACAAATATCGATGTTCTTTTTGCTCAGCTGAACTTACTACCAAAGGTGGTTTAGCTGAACATATGAAGTCTGTCCATTTGAAAGAAAAGCCTCATAAGTGCACAAAATGTGGGAAGGATTTTATGCAGCGTTCTAGACTCCAATATCACATTGAAGCTATTCATTCAGTTGACAATGCTCGACATTTTAAATGTACACTTTGTAGCTCATCCTTCAGATTCAAAAGAGGGCTACAGAATCACATGTATACTAGCCATCTAAAGGAGAAAAGACTTAAGTGTTACTTTTGCTCAAAAATGTTTTCACGGCCATTTACGATGAAATCTCATTTATTATTTCACTTCAAAGAGCGACCTTATAAGTGCTACTTTTGTTGTAAGTGGTATGCCACGCTTAGTAGTTTAAAATTTCACTTGCAGGTAGTTCATTTTAAAGAAAAAGCAATTAAAAAGCCATTGTAATCTACTATATTAAAAAATGCGATTGTGATTGTAGTAAGTAAAACATTTAACAAAATTCCTTTCCATAACTTCGAGTATTCATACAAATGAAATCTCTTCCAACCATAGTAAACAATCAGAACGTTTTTTTAAATTGCATTCGAATCGATATGTACTCAGTTTATGATAAGGTAAACATTTTATATTGTAATAACCTTTAATTTGTAGGATTTGTTGTAGCTTTTTGGAATTGTAATCTCGAAAGCAAAATAATTGTTAAAAGGATAGCTGAATGCCTTATGGTTATGTTATTATTGTGTGTTTTTTCTAATTTAGTTTTAGTGTATTGAACATGTTGTACAAGACAAAAATTGTTGATGTTGATATAGTAAACTAAATTAATGTAATGTATACTTTAGGTAATTACCTAATTTAAAAAAAATACTCCTGATCATTCTGTAATCTGTGCAATGACTGTTAAAACAGGTAAAATACTCTGAGTGACTAAACACTCGTATTTTCTTGACAGTATTGTTTTGATTTTTAAACGAATCCGTCTTCTTAGAATTATAACTTGTGTATAGCTATACGTTAGTGTGTTCTGTAAAATTTTAGTAAAACCTTTGATTTCCCATGAAATAAATCTAGGTAACTTTCTTGTACGAGCAAATTAGTCGTTTACAAAGTAAGTTACCTAAAGTTATGTATGTGTAGTGTAAGTGTAAGTCTTCCCTCCAGCGTATTACTTTTAGCCCCAACCTAGGGCTTATGAGATTTGTATGTCTGTCTGTCTGTCTCTCTGCCGATAACTCAAGAACGGTTTGACTGATTTGCATGAAATTTTAACCACACATGGTTTTAGCCCGAGTTCGAAGATGGGCAATGTGGTTCAAGTGGTTGAAATGTGGGGGGGGCTAAAAAACCCCCACCGGCTAGTCTCATGTAAATTAAGCCCTTTTTGAAAATGGCCATAGAAAGCTGAAATTTGACATGCAAGTTACAAATATCGACTGCAGATGAAATATATAGCCAAATTTTTTTTAGATTTGAATGACCCCACAGGGTGATCCCAACTGGTTTTTAAAAGTCAATGTTGGAAGCCGAAATTTGTCATGAGGGTACAAATAGAAAATATACATGAATGCTTTCGTCGTAATTCAAAATAATTGCTAAATACAATGATAAATTTCATGAATCTTCATTTGGCTTAGGCTCGGGCTCCAAAGTTTACAATATAAACTGCCGTATTGAGATGCTTAAACGCTCAATCTAAATCTGGGTCAGTCACCAACAATGTCAGATAAAAATTTGCAGGAAAGAAGTCACAACTAAGTCTAATTTTTTTGGTGTAAAATTTGTTACATCTATACATACTTATACTTCGATTGCTCTATGAAATTTCTTATTGAAAAGGCTATTTGATGAAAGGCATCGTTTTATTATAATATAGGCTTTGACATTAATTGCGGACCTTTATGCGATATTTTAACGAACGAATCATGGAGGACATTAATTACTGGACATCATTCCAGGATGTTTTTATTGAGGCTAACTTTTAGTTTCTGAGCAGATGAATAAGATGTACACAAGATCAAGTACAAGAAATCCAGTCACATAGAATCACTTTTTACCATCCTACAATCATGAAAAGTCTCATTTTCGTTTGTAGGAAGATCCAGGTTGCACTAGACTCCCGGGATATTATTACCATTAAAATTTACACTCATATGTCTTAACTGTAACTGTGAACTGTAGCCAGTGTAGACTAAAATGCTTCATGCGAAAGAGAAAAAACAAAAGCTATTTCAAAGGACGGATTAATTGAGCCAGCAATGTCATATCCAAGTCTCAGGCTTTTGATATCCCTGTAAACCTGTGTTTTAACTTCAGTTGTGGCATAATGAAGATATACGAGTGTACATTTTGTCAGAAGTCATTTAAAAACAACAACCATTTATATATCCATATAAGAGGACATATTGCTGAGAAACCATTTAAATGCGAATTTTGCAGTTTATGTTACACATCCGCCGTAGCTTTACGCAAGCACAACGAGCGTCACAGGGAGGACTTAAAATGTTCAAAATGTGAAAAAATATTCAAAAGTGTAAACTACTTAATGATTCATCAAGAAATACACAAGGGAAAGACATTTCCTTGTAAACTTTGCAGCAATAAATTATACAATTCGTCTTACACATTAAATAACCATATTAGACACTGTCACAGAGAGGTTCTGAAAAGTCACAAGTGCCAACTTTGTGATAAAAAGTACAAATACAAATACGAACTTGCAACCCATATGAGAAGACACACTGGAGAAAGACCTTTCCCATGTAATTTGTGTGACAAAACATTTTTTACTTCAAGTAATCTGAAAAGGCACGTGTTTTCACATTTGCTTGAAAAACGGTTCAAATGTAAAAAGTGTGGAATTACCTATAAAAAAAATACCAATTTAAACCATCACAACCGCATGATCCATTCTGGGTTAGGTCCCAAAACATCCAAATGTGAAGAATGTGGTAAAAGCTTTCAGAACTTAAAACTACACATTGCCCGTGTACACAACAAGACTCCTCATCAAGGAAAGAAATTGATGGAGTGCAAAATCTGCAGTAAAAAATTCTACACTAAAGAACAATTGCAAAATCATTTAAGATGCCATAGGTCTCGGTCTTATCCTTGTTACTTTTGCAAAAATACTTTTACAGCCAGTTTTACTCTTGTTGGCCACATTCAAAGTCATACTAATGAGTTCATTTGGAAGAAATGTAATTTCTGTGACAAATCTTTTTCCAGAAGTTATAGCCTTAGGCAACATGTAAACTTAATGCATGACAAAAATAGAAAGAAACATGAATGTACGTTTTGTTCAGCTAAACTAGCTTCCAAAGGTGGATTAGCTGAACATATAAACTCTATCCATTTAAAAGAAAAGCCTCATACGTGTACAAAATGTGGGAAAGATTTTTTCAAGCGTTCTAAACTATATTATCATATTCAAGCTATTCATTCTGTTGACAATGTTCGAGATTTTAAATGTACACTTTGTAGCTCATCTTTCAGATTTAAAAAAGGGCTAAGAGATCACGTGTATACTTGCCATCTCAGAAAGCAAAGAATTAAGTGCTACTTTTGTTCGAAGTGGTATACAACGCTTAGTAATTTAAAATTGCACTTGCGATGTGTTCATTTTAAAGAAAAACCAATTAAAAAGTCTATCTAAGGTATTATGATGTAAAAAAGGATTGTAATAAATAAAGTATGTTACCAAATTTATAAAAATAGTTTAGAAAATGCTTTTGCAAACTGCCAGAATTGATACAAATTAAATCTCTTCCACGCATGTAGTAAAACAATCAAAATCCTTTTTTTGTTTTTAAGTTGTATTTGTATCGAGATGTAGGTACTTAGTTTAGGATAAGGTAAACATTTCATTTTGTAGCAACCTTTAATGTAATGGTTTTGTGTTACCCTTTGGAATTGTAATTTTCAAAGCAAAAATAATTGTTAAAATGATAGCTGAATGACATGATTATGGTAATATTGTCACGTACATAAAATAGACACTTTAGAAAATGTATCAATATTTAAGTAATAAGTAGATTAAGTAGCTTATGATTCATAATGTTCATTTTATTCAAATTTACAGATGTTAACAATCCTTTGATGAACTCAAGACTTTTTCCATACCTTGTGATTAATTGTAATAACTCAGCAAGATAATTGTTTTATGCCAGATAAATTGCAAAGTCAAACTGTACTTTGCCTTCGCTTATACGACAGTTTTTGCCACCTTAGATTGTTGTCCAGAATGCCAATTATTATCATTAATCTTATACCTTTTTGCTTTGTATAAATACTAGAATGAAAATTCAGAATAAATCAGTTGAGAGTTGTATTTGACGCTTGCTACTTATATTTATTTCCTACTGAACTCCGTCATAATATGTTTTTTTCTAATTAAGTTTTACTGTAGTGAACACGTTGTACACAACCGAAATTCTTGATGCTGATTTAATAAATGAAGTTTATGAAATGCATATTTTAGGTAATTATCTAATTATAAAAATACTCTTGATCATGCTGTAATCTACTGAAAGTGTAATGACTGTTAAAGCAACTAAAATACTCCGAGTGACTCAACTCACTCAACACTCGTGTTTTCTTGACACTAATGTTTCGGCTTTTAATCTAACCCCTCCCTCTTCTTAGAATTATAACTTGTGTATATGTTAATTCGTTCTTTAAAATTTTAGTAAAACCTTTGATTTCCCATGAAATAAATCTAGCTGAGCCCTTTGTAAGTGTAAATTATTCGTTTACAAAGTAACAGTTACCTAAAGTTATGTATGTGTAGTGTAAGTGTAAGTCTTCCCTCCACCTTATTGCTTTTTAGCCCGAGCCTAGGGCTTATGAGATTGGTATGTCTGTCCGTCTGTCTCTCTGACGATAACTCAAGAACGCTTTGACTGATTTGCATGAAATTTTAACCACACATGTTTTTAGCCCGAGCTCGAAGATGGGCAATGTGGTTCAAGTGGTTGAAATGTGGGGGGGCTAAAAAACCCCCACCGGTTAGTCTCATGTAAATTAAGCCCTTTTTGAAAATGGCCATAGAAAGCTGAAATTTGACACGCAAGTTACAAATATCGACTGCAGATGAAATTTATAGCCAAATGTTTTTTAGATTTGAATGACCCCACAGGGTGATCCCAACTGGTTTTTTTAAAGTCAATGCTGGAAGCCGAAATTTGTCATGAGGGTACAAGTATAAAATACACATGAAACCTTTAGTCATAATTCAAAATAATTGCTAAATACAATGATAAATTTCATGAATCTTCATTTGGCCTAGGCTCGGGCACGAAAGTTTACGAAATAAACTGCTGTTATTTAATTGCTTAAACGCTCAATCTGAATCTCGGTCCGTCACTATCAAGGTTAGATAAAAATTTGCAGGATAGAAGTCACAACTAAATGAGAAGTAATTTATTTGGTGTAAAATTTGTTACATCTATACATACTTATACTTCACTTGCTCTATGAAATTTCTTATTGAAAAGGCTATTTGATGAAAGGCATCGTTTTATTATAATATAGGTTTTGACATTAATTGCGGACCTTTATGCAATATTTTAACGAACGAATCATGGAGGCCATTAATTACTGGACATCATTCCCGGATGTTTTTATTGAGGCTAACTTTTAGTTTCTGAGCAGATGAATAAGATGAACACAAGATCAAGTATAAGAAATCCAGTCACATAGAATCACTTTCTACTATCATTGACTCATGAAAAGTCTCATTTTCGTTTGCAGGACGATCCAGGTTGCACTAGACTCCCGGGATATTATTACCATTAAAATTTACACTCATATGTCTTAACTGTAACTGTGAACTTGCGGACTAGGATGGTTGTGTTCTACTAACTCACTGTGAACTGTAGCCAGTGTAAACTAAAATGCTTCATGCGAAAGAGAACAATAAATTAGCTATTTAAAAGGAAGGATTAATTGAGCCCGTAGTGTCCAATCCAAGTCTCAGGCTTTTGATATCCCTGTAAAGCTGTCATTTAAATAAATTAAATTGTGATAACATGAAGAAATACAAGTGTACATTTTGTCAGAAGTCATTTAAAACCAACACAAATTTATATAACCATATAAGAGGACACATTGCTGAAAAACCATTTAAATGTGAATTCTGTAGTCTTTGTTACACATCCTCCACAGCTTTAAGCATTCACAAAGAAACTCACAGCAGGAAAGATTTAAAATGTTCAAAATGTGACAAAATATTCAAACGTCTAAAATCCTTTTTGGTTCATCAAGAAGTCCACAATGGAAAGGAATTTCCTTGTAAACTTTGCAACAATAAATTATACAAATCATCTTTCTTCTTGAATAACCATATTAGACACTGTCACAGAGATGATCTGAAAACTCACAAATGCCAAGTTTGTGATAAAAAGTACCGTCGTAAAAATGAACTTGTAACCCATATGAGAAGTCATACTGGAGAAAGACCTTTCCAATGCAATTTGTGTCACAAAAGATTCTTTGCTGCAAATTATCTTAAACGCCACATGTCTGTTCATTGCTCAAGAAAACGGTTCAAATGCCATAAATGCGAAATTGGCTATAAATGTAATATCAGTTTGGACCGTCACAACCGCATTGTCCATTCTGGATTACGTCCCACGCCATCCAAATGTGAACAATGTGGTAAAAGTTTTCTGTGTTTGAAACAACACATTGCCCGTGTACACAACAAGGTTCAACATCTAGGAGAGAAATTGATTGAATGCAAAATATGTAGTAAAAAATATCACACTAAAGAACAATTAAATAGTCACTTAAGATGCCATAGGTCTTATCCTTGTTACTTTTGCAAAACGACTTGTATTGCCTTTCGAGATCTTGTTTACCACAGTCAAAGTCATACTAATGAGCTGATTTGGAGGAAATGTAATTTCTGTGATAAATCTTTCCCAAAAATTCCTAACCTCAGAAAACATGTATATTCAGTGCATGTCAAAAATAAAAAGAAACATCGATGTTCTTTTTGTTCAGCAAAACTCGCTTCCAAAGATAGTTTAGCTGAACATGTAAACTCTGTCCATTTAAAAGAGAAGCCGCATAAGTGTACAAAATGTGGGAAGGTTTTTACACGGCGTTCTACACTCCATAATCACATTCAAGCTATTCATTCAATTGAAACTGTTCGAGATTTTAAATGTACACTTTGTACCTCATCTTTTAAATTTAAAATAAGGTTAAGACGTCACATGTATAGAAGCCATCTCAGAGAGAAAAAACTTCAGTGCTATTTTTGCTCTAAAAAGTTTTTAGAGCCAGGTATGAGAAATTGTCATTTATTGATTCACTTTAAAGAGCGACCTTGCAAGTGCTACTTTTGTTCTAAGTGGTTTACAAAGCATGGTGATTTAACATTTCACATGCGGTTTGTTCATTTTAAAGAAAAACCTATTAAAAATTAAAGCCTTTGTTATTGTAAATCTAAAATGAGATTATATGAAATAAAACTCTTTATCAAATTTTACAAAATGGATTAGAAAATATTTTTCAGAACTACGAGAATTTGTACAAATGAAATCTCTTCCAGCCATAGTAAAACCCAATATAGAATCAAAAAGGTTTTTTGTTTTTAACTTGTGTTTTAACCGCGTCATTTACTCAGTTTAAGATAAGGTGTAACTTTTATTTTGAAAAACCATTAATTTGTTGTTTTTTCGGTAGCTTGTGGAATTTTAATCTCCTAAACAAAAATAATTGTTAAAATGATTGCTAAGTGACTTGTGATTAAGTTATTAAATGTTATTATTATGGTTTTTAAAAATGAAATTTTACTTTTGTAATATTTATGTGTACAGAATAGAAGTAAAAATGTTTGATGTTGATTTAAAAAGTAACCAAGCTAATGACATTCATATGTTAGCTAATTACCTAAGCATAAGTATAATCTTGTAATCCACTGAAAGTACTATACTCGGAGTGTTCATGTTTTTTTGACACTAATGTATTGATTTTTAAGCTAATCACTTCTTCTTACACACATAACTCGTATAGATATAGGGTTAATATGTTGTTTACAATTTTAATAAAACTTTTAATTTCCCATGAAATATGTAAATTTAGCTACCTCCGTTGTACTTGCAAAATATATCGTTTAGAAAGTAGCAATTGCCTACAGTTCTGTGTAAGTCCTCCCTCAACCTTATTCCTTTCCATACAAGAGATTACACAAAAAAAGTATTAGCATTTAGTCTTTTTTAACATTTATTTTAGTGGTCCAGAGTTACTGTTGTGACTGTGACTCGGTTGACCTCTTGACCTAGAGAGAAGTAGAGGAAAGGAAAGCGTTGTCCAAAATCCGTTTTATTTTAAAGTTTGCAAATTCCCTTGTAACCAAATAAAACTATAATCTTGTGTTTGATTCCTTGACAGTTAGAATTTATAAAATATGCACTAATACTGTATTGAGATTTTAAAACGCACAATCTGAATGTGGGCCAATTGCTAATAAGGCTGGATAAGTATTTGCAGACAAGCAGTCGTAACTAAGATAAAAAATGTCCCTTTTGGTTACCCAATTATCTATTAGCATTTAGGTTTATTAATAGTAAATAATAATTATGCAAGGTTTGAATGCACCAAGTGCGACTATTTCAAATTCAAATGACGTTGATACATCATTAAATATGTGGACTCATCTTGCTGATAACTAACCTTAATTAATTACCTTCACTAACTTCCAAAGTTTTATTTGAATCCATAATTTCTTAAAGTGTTATGTTACAGCGTGGTGTTACATTCAAGTCTGGGTCATGCATTTTACCTGGAGAGCCAAATCAAAACTCAACAAAAGTTAAAGTTATGGTGTACCCCTAAAATCCTAAATATTATCTATTCCCCATGATTTCGAAGTAGTTTAACAAAAGCCGATAGTTAATTTGATGAGACTTATACATTCATTGTTAACATTAAAAAGGGTATTTGATGGAAAGGGTCGCTGTAAAATGAAAGTAGCTTACAACCGTCACAAGCTTTGGAGATGGATTTTTGGAAATATCAAAATGTGAACAATGTGGCAAAAGTTTTCGGTATTTGAGACGACACGTTGCCCGTGTTCACAACAAGACGGAACGTCGGCGTCTAGGAGAGAAATTGATTGAATGCAAAATCTGCAGTAAAAAATGCTACTCAAAAATAGGGTATTCGGAAAATAGCGGCTGAACATTAGCGGCTGAACAATAGCGGCTAAATATTAGCGGCTGAACATTAGCGGCTCTGATACATTAGCGGCTCTGAACATTAGCGGCTAAACAATAGCGGCTAAACATTAGCGGCTCTGATACATTTGCGCCTCTGAACATTAGCGGCTCTGATACATTAGCGGCTCTGATACATTAGCGGCTCTGAACATTAGCCGCTCTGATACATTTGCGCCTCTGAACATTAGCGGCTTAGGAAATTATAGATAATAAACTATCTGAAATATTCAGTATCAGCGTTCAAAACATGCATGCCTCTTGCACGGTCATTGGATGTAATTCTAATCCAATATTTCGCAATGTCCCTGTGCCCCATCCAAGCTAAAAATGAGGTTGAACGATTATCCTTTACAACGTGTATATTACATATATTTTTTTTCGAGTGGAATCGGACACGGGGACACCGAGATATTTTGAATCGAAAATAGGCGATGTGGGGGGGGGAAACAAAGGCGTATGAAGTAGGTATCAATCAAGTTACAATCTAATGGGATTCCTATTTCTATTGCATAAGATTGCGAAACCACACCCACTTTAGTCAATTTGGCTTTAAGTAAAGAAATGAAACCGGAAAAATTTCTAAACTACATTTTATGGTCCACTGACCTTAAAAATTATAGTTCAAACCCTATGCACCACCCATGGAAGGTCAGGGGGCGACCCCACCCCCTAATAATGAATTCTTAAATATTGAGATTTAAAGACCAGAAAAATCTCTAAACTGCAATTGATGACCCATTGACTGTTTGATTGTTTAATGTTGAGATATGGGACTGTTTAATTTTATGTATACCCAATAAGTTACGGGATAATACCCCGGGAGAAAAAACCCAGTTGAAATTTATCGTATTCAGATGAAGTTCAGATGAGCCGCTAATGTATCAGAGCCGCTAATGTTTAGAGGCGCAAATGTATCATAGCCGCTAATGTTTAGCCGCTATTGTTGAGCCGCTAATGTTCAGAGTCGCAAATGTATCAGAGCCGCTAATGTTCAGCCGCTAATGTTTAGCCGCTATTGTTCAGCCGCTAATGTTCAGCCGCTAATTACCGGCTGAACATTCAATGTATTCGATGTATTCAATAATCATTTAAGATGCCATAGGTCTAGGTCTTATCCTTGTTACTTTTGCGAAAATCGTTATACTGAATTTTATATTCTTGTTATCCACATTCAAAGTCATACTAATGAGCTGGTTTGGAAAAAAATGTAATTTCTGTGATAAATCGTTCTCCAGAAGTAGTTACCTCAGAAAACATGTAAAATTAATGCATGACAAAAATAAAAAGAAACATTAATGTTCTTTTTGCTTAGCTGAACTCGCCACCAAAGAAAAATTATCTGCACATATGAAGTCTGCCCATTTAAAAGAAAAGCCTCATAAGTGTACAAAATGTGGAAAGGATTTTTTGCAGCGATCTGGACTCCAACATCACATTCAAGCTTTTCATTCAGTTGAAAACTGTTCGAGATTTTAAATGTACACTTTGTAGCTCAGCTTTCAAGTTAAAAGAAGGGCTAAGAAAACACATGTATACTAGCCATCTCAAAGAGAAAAAAAACTTTAATAAGTGTTGTTTTTGCTCTAAAAGATTTTTAGAGCCAGCTGTACTGAACGGTCATTTATTGATTCATTTTACAGAGCGTCCTTGTAAGTGCTACTTTTGTTCTAAGTGGATACAAAGCATAATGATTTCAAATTGAACATGTCGTTTCTTCATTTTAAAGAAAAACCAATTCAAAATTAAAAACCTTTGTGATCTGCAAAGATCTCAAATGAAATTATAAGGATTAAAACATTTTATCAAATTTTGAAAAATGGATTGGAAAATACTATACTTTTTCTAACTGCGAGAATTCATGCAAATGAAGTCTTGTCCAGCCATAGGAGAAAGTAGAAATCATTATAGAATCAAAAAGGTTTTTAGTTTTTAACTTGTGTTTTAACCGCCATTTACTCAGCTTAAGATAAGGCATTACTTTTATTTTGAAAAAACGTTTTTGTTGGTGTTTTTGTAGCTTTTGGAGTTATTGTAATCTTCAAAGCAAAAATAATAGTTAAAATCATAGGAAATGACTTTTGGTTAAGTGATTATGTTATTATTATGGTTTTTTTCTAATTCAGTTTTACTACTATAATAATAATTTGTACACAAATAAAAATTTTTGATGTTGATTTAATTAAGTAACCAAGCTAATGACATTCATATGTCAATAGCTTTAGCTTTAGTCTTTATGACAAACATAAAATACTCTTTTGTAGTCTACTGAAAGTAAAATACTCGGAGTGACTGAACACTCGTGTTTTCTTGACACTATTGTATCGATTTTAAGCTCATAACTACCTCTTACAATCATAACTTGTATAGATATAGGGTAAATATGTTGTAAAACCTTTGATTTCTTTTGAACTATCTAGCTAACCCCTTTGTACTTGTAAATGATTCGTTTACAAAGTACCAATAACCTACAGTTCTGTGCAATATCCACTCCACCTTATTCTTTCTATATAAGAAAGTATTTATGTAAGGATTAGCCTTTAGTCTAGTTTTTAACATAAATTTTAGAGGTCCAGAGTGACCGTTGTGGTTGTGACTAGTTTGACCTAGAAAGAAGTAGACGAAAGCAAGACGTTCTTCAAAATCTGGTTTATTATGTAATAATATTTTATTTGCAATTTCCATTGTTACTAAATAAAACTATATATAACCTTATGTTTGATTCCTGGAAAGTTACAATTGATTCAACATGCACTGCTGTATTGATATGTTTAAACGCTCAATTTGAATCTGGGCGTATTAATAGCATGGTAGGTAAAAAATGTGCAGGTATAAGTAATTAAGCCATAAGTAATTAAGATGTAACTCATTTGGTGTAAAACTTGTTGCTCCTTTACATACTTATGTTTCGATTGCTTTATCAAATTTCTTACTGAATAGGCTATTTGATGGAATTAATATTTGAAGTATTTAGTGGCTTTGAGATTAATTGTCCCTTTATGCAATATTTTAGCGAAAGAATTATAGAGGACACATTTTCCTGGATATCTTCCCAGGATGTTTTTACTGAATGAGATTAACTTTAGTTTGAGAGCAGATGAATAAGATGTAGTAGAAATCAACCATCCGGCAGTACTAACTATAAGATATAGACCAGAAGATCAAGGACAAGAAATCCTACCACATAGCATAACTTCTCCCTCTCTTTCAGTCATAAAAAATCTCATTTTCATTTGAAAGTGATTCCATCCAGGTCGCACCTTGCACTAGACTGCCGGGATTTTATTAACATTAAAAATTTATACTCAATAACTGCAGCTTATAAAAAATTACTACGGGCTAAGTAAAAAAAATAATCAGCTATTTAAAAGAAGTTTAACTAGGATTAATTGAGCCCGTAATGTCGAATCCAAGTCTCAGGCTTTTGATATTCTTGTAAACCTGTCATTCAAACAAAATTCAGTTGTTGCAACATGAAGAAATACAAGTGTACATTTTGTCAGAAGTCTTTCATAAACACCTCAAATTTATACACCCATATCAGAGGACATATTGCTGAAAAACCTTTTAAATGCGAAATATGTAGTCGTTGTTATACATCCACCACAGCTTTAAGCAATCACAAAGGAAGTCACGACAGGAATGATTTAGAATGTTCAAAATGTGAAAAACTATTAAAAAGTGTAAAATCCTTATTGATTCACCAAGAAACACACAAGGGAAAGAAATTTCCTTGTAAACTTTGCAACAATAAAGTATACAAATCATCTTATTCATTAAATGACCACATTAGACGCTGTCACAGAGATGATTTAAAAACTCACAAGTGTCAACTTTGTTATAAAAAGTACCGTTGTAAAGGAGACCTTACAACCCATATGATAAGTCACACTGGAGAAAGACCTTTCCATTGCAATTTGTGTGACAAAAGATACTTTACTGCAAATCATCTTAAGAGACACATGTTTGTTCATTTACCTGAGAAACGGTTTAAATGCCAGAAGTGCGAAATAGGCTATAGATATAATAGCAATTTAAAACATCACAATCGCATGGTACATTCTGGATTAGGTCCCAAAACATCCAAATGTGAACATTGTGGCAAGAGGTATCAACACCTGAGTCAACACATTGCCCGTGTACACAACAAAACTCCACATCAAGGAAAGAAATTAATTGAATGCAAAATCTGTAGTACAAAATACTACACAAAAGGACAATTAAAGCATCATTTGAAATGCCATAATAGGTCTTATCCTTGTTACTTTTGCGAACAGACTTGTACTACATATTTTAGTCTTGTTGACCACATTCAAAGTCATACTAATGAGCTGATATGGAGGAAATGCAATTTCTGTGATAAATCTTTCTCCAGAAGTAGTTACCTCAGAAATCATGTAAAATTACTGCACGATAAAAATAGAAATAAATATCAATGTTCTTTTTGTTTAGCTGAACTCGCTTCGAAACGTAATTTAGCTGGACATATAAACTCTATCCATTTAAAAGAAAAGCCTTATAAGTGTACAAAATGTGGAAAGGATTTTTTACGGCGTAATAACCTCCGTTATCATATTCAAGCTATTCACTCATCCTCAGTTGAGAATGTCCGAGATTTTAAATGTACACTTTGTAGCTCTTCTTTCAGATTCAAACAAGGGCTACAGAATCACATGTATAGTTGCCATCAAAGAGAGAAAAAAAGTAAATGTTATTTTTGCTCTAAAATGTTTTTACGGCCACATATAATGAAATATCATCTATTAATTCACTTACAAGAGAAACCATGGAAGTGTTACTTTTGTTCTACGTGGTATGCAACGCCTCATCATTTAAAATTGCACTTGCGGTTTCTTCATTTTAAAGAAAAATAAATTAAAAACCCTTTTTGATCTGGTATAATCTAAAAGACGATTGTAATGAATACAAAAATGTATTGGAAAATACTTTTGCTAACTGCGAGAATTCCTACAAATGAAATCGGTTACAGTTATAGTAAAACAATCAGCATGTTTTGTTTTTTTGGTTTAAGTTATGTTTTTTTGACATATTTGTAAGAAAGAAGCTTTGTTTTTATGTTTTCGTTGTATCTTGTTGGAATTGTCATGTTAAAAGCAAAAATAATTGTTAAATTGATAGCTGAATGACTTGTGATTAAGTTATTATTATTATGGTTTTTTAATATTAAGTTTTATTGCTCATGTTTTACTGTAGTGAACGTGTTGTACACAACTAAAGTTTTTTGACGTTGTTTTACTAAGTAACTAATAAGTTAATGAAACATATATTTTAGCTAACTACCTAAATATAAAAATACTAATGTCCAACGGGTTATCTACGGAATGTGTAAGGACGGCTGAAATAAGTAAAATACTTCGAGTGGCTCAGCACTAATGTTTCCATTTTTAAGCTTAATCACTCCTCCTTACAAACATAACGTGTGTAGGTATAGGTTTAATATGTTATTAAAAATTTGACTAAAACCTTTAATTTCCCATGAAATAAATCTAGCTAACTCTTTTGTACGTGTAAATTACTCGTTTAGAAAGAAGCAGTTTACACTTAGGGGCTGTTCGTTAATTACGTAACGCAAAAATCGTCTTTTTCGGACCCCCTCCCCCCCCTTGTAACGCAAAACATGGCCGCCTATAATGGTGGGAGGTGGGACATAGGGAGTGTAACGCGACCTCGAAACCCCCCCTCCCCCCTCTTGCGTTACGTAATTTACGAACAGCCCCTTATGTGTAAGTCCAAGCTGCATTTACTGTTTAAAATCTAAGTTTGCTCTTCCTTAGAGCGAAGAGCAAACTTAGATTTTAAACAGTAAATGCAGCTTGGTGTAAGTCTTAACTCCACCTTATTACTTTTTATATAAGAATTAGCCTTTAGTCTAGGTTTTTAACATTAGTTTTAGTGAATCCAGAGTGACTGTTTTGTCAAGGTGGACTTGGAGTGAAGTAGAGGAAAGGAAAGCGTTCTCCAAAATCCGTTTATTCCGTAATAAAATTTGCAAATTCTCTAGTAACTAAATAAAAATGTAATCTTAGGTTTGATTCCTTGAAAGTTACAATGTATACAATATGCACTGCTGTATTGAGATGTCTAAACGCTCAATCTGAATCTGGGCCAATTACTAATAAGGTCAGGTAAAATTTCGCAGGTAAGCAGTCATAGCTAATTAAGAGATGTAATTCATTTAGTTTTAAATTTATTACATTTATACAATTATAATTTGATGGCTCTATCAGATTTCTTATTGAATAGACCATTTGATTGAAGGCATCTTTGTAGTATAAAGGGGCTTTGAGATTACTTGTTTCTTTATGCAATATTTGAGCAAAATAATTATGGAGGAGACTATTTACAGGACATCATCCCAGAATAATTTTATTGAGGTTTACTTTTATTTTTTTAGCGCAGACGAATCAGATGTAGACCAGATCAAGTATATGAAATCCTGCCAAATGGCATAACTTTTTACTTTTAGGCATAAAAAGTCTCATGTTCATATTTAGGTGGATCCACGTAGCACGAGACTGCCGACTGCCGGGATTTTATTAACATTGAAAATTCATACTCATATGTGAACTGTAACTGTACCAGTGCAAAAAATCCTGCATACTAAATATAAAAATAATTAGCTATATAAAAGGACTTTTATGAGGGTTTGTCGTCTCAGGCTTTGGATACTCTTGTAAACTGTGATTCAAATAAAATTTAGTTGTGGCAACATGAGGAAGTACGAGTGTGAATTTTGTCAGAAGTCTTTTAGAAGCAACAACCATTTATATATTCATATAAGAGGACATATTGGTGAAAAGCCATTTAAATGCGAATTATGTAGTCGTTGTTACCCATCTCTCTCAGCTTTAAACCAGCACAAAGAGAGTCACAGGAAAGATTTAAAATGTTCAAATTGTGAAAAAACATTCAAAAGTGTAAGATACTTACTGACTCACCAAGAAATACACAAGGGACAGAAATTTCCTTGTAATCTTTGCAACAATAAATTATACAATTCATCTTTCTCATTAAATAAACATATTAGACGCTGTCACAGAGATGATTTGAAAATTCACAAGTGCCAACATTGTGATAAAAAGTACCATCGTAAAAGTTACCTTACAACCCATATGAAAAGTCACACTGGAGAAAGGCCTTTCCAATGCAATTTGTGTGCCAAAAGATGCTTTACTTCAAAAGATCTTAAAAGCCACATGTTTGTTCATTTACCTGGAAAACGGTTCAAATGTCATAAATGTGGAATTGGCTATAGATATAAATGCACTTTGGTCCGTCACAACCGCAATGTCCACTCTGGATTATCCCCCAAAACATCCGAATGTGAAGAATGTGGTAAAAGTTTTCAGCACTTGAAACGACACATTATCCGTGTACACAACAAGACTGAACATCAAGGAAAGAAATTGATTGAATGCCAAATCTGTAGTAAAAAGTATTATACTAAAGAGCAATTAAATAGGCATTTAAGACGCCATAGGTCTAGGTCTTATCCTTGTTACTTTTGCAAACAGACTTTTACTGCCTTTTGTAGTCTTGTTGAACACATTCAAAGTCATACTAATGAGCTGATTTGGAAGAAATGTAATTTCTGTGATAAATCCTTCTCCAGAAATGGTTACCTCAGACAACATTTCAAGGTAATGCATGACAAAAATAAAAATAAACATGAATGTTCGTTTTGCTCAGCTGAACTGGCTTCCAAACGTAATTTAGCTGCACATATAAACTCTATCCATTTAAAGGAAAAGCCTCATAAGTGTACAAAATGTGGGAAGGACTTTTTAAAGCGTTCTGTACTCCAACATCACATTCAAGCTATTCATTCAGTTGAGAATGTTCGAGATTTTAAATGTACAATTTGTAGCTTATCTTTCAGATTCAAAGAAAGGCTACAGAATCACATGTATAGAAGCCATCTCAGAGAGAAAAAACTTAAATGTTATTTTTGTTCTAAAAAGTTTTTAGAGCTAGCTAGGATGAAATCTCATTTAATAATTCACTTCAAAGAGCGACCTTGCAAGTGCTACTTTTGTTCTAAGTGGTATACAACGCTAAGTAGTTTAAAAATGCACCTGCGGCGTGTTCATTTTAAAGAAAAACCAATTAAAAAGTCTTTGTGATCTACTGTCATTTAAAAAGGGATTGGAGGTACTAAAACATTTATCAAATTAAAAAACAAATAGATTACAAAATTCCTTTTCATAACTGCGAGTATTCATACAAGTGAAATCTCTTCCAGCCATAGTAAAACAATCAGAACGTTTTTTGTTTTTAAATTGTATTTTAATCGATATGTACTAATCTTCAGTTTAATATAAGGTAAAAATTTTATTTTGTAATATACTCGAATACTCAAATTTTTTTTTGGTTTTGTTGCAGCTTTTTGGAATTGTAATTTCAAAAGCAAAAATATTGTTAAAATGATAGCTAAATGAGTTAAAATTATGTTAATATTATAATTTTTTTGTAAATAAATTCTATCGTAGTTAATATGCTGTACACGACAAAAATGGTTTATGTTATGTAAATAAGTAGCTAAGTTAATGAAATGTTTATTATAGAAAATGACCAAGTATTAATGTACTCATGACCATTGGATAATCTAATTAAAGTAAAATACTCGGAGTGAGTCAACTCTCATGCTTTCTTGACACTAATGTTTCGATTTCTAAGCCTAAGCTAATCACTCCTTCTTAAATCATAACTTGTTTAGATATAGGGTTAATATGTGGTTTAAATTTTTACTAAAACCTTTAATTTCCATTGAAATAAATCTAGCTAGCTCCTTTGGTCTTGTAAATTATTCGTTTTTAAAGTAGCAATTATCTGCAGTTAGGCACAACTCCCTCCACCTTATTACTTTTATATAAGAAATCATAGAGAAAAGTATTAGCATTATTAGTCTTGTTTTTAACATTAATTTAAGTGGTCCAGAGTGACTGTTGTAACTAGGTTGACCTAGAGAAGTAGATGAAAGCAAAGCATTCTCCAAAATCCGATTTATTAAAATCGGAGCTCCTTTGTGTGAATGCCCGGGACGTCCGTGGATTCAAGACAAGACAAAAGACATCAAGCTATGAAATAATTTCATAATTTCCCAGTTGGGGTTTTATCATTTTCTTGGGAGGGGTATGGTTAGTGTAATGGGGGTTCAAAGGTCTGGCCGAAAAAGGGGTCAGAAGTTTGAAGCGTAATATTTAAAAATAGTGTGTAAAGTGATAAAAAAGAAAAGAAGTAACAGGAAAGTGAACCGTGATTTATTGACGGTTTTGCAAAGTCCTTATGGAAATTACATTTTAAATGTAAGTTGACCGTGTGATTATCACGGTCCACGCAGCAGGGGTATACAAATCAACTTTTAGGGCATTTTTGAGGTCTTCTTTCTAATGCACTATTCAGCTTCTTTGTAGGTAGTGTAGTTATGGAGGAGTAGTATCCTACAGAGTCCTTACAAAAACTATCTAAAAAAGTAGTGAATATGATATGCACTGCTGTATTTAGATGTTTAAGCACTCAATCTGAATCTGGGCCAATTATTAATTCAGGCTAGATAAAAATTTGCAGGTAAGCAATCACCACCAATGAGATGTAATTTATTGGGTGTCAAATTTTTTAAACTTATACATACTTTGAATTTCGTATTGAATAGGCTATTTGATGGAAGGGATCTTTGTAGCATTAAGTGGATTTGAGATTAATTGTCCCTGCATGCAATATTTTAGGGAAAGAATTACGGAGGACACTATGTAGTGGACATCTTGCCAGAATGTTTTTGTAGGTTACCTTTTAGTTTCTTAACAGATGAATAAGATGTAGACAAGACCAAGTACAAGAAATGGCACAACTTCCCACTCTTAGTCATAAAAAATCTCATTTTCCTTTGTAAGGGGTTCCATCCAGGTTGCACAAGACCGCCGGGATTTTATTAACGAAAAGTTTTACACTCAACAACTGTAACTGTAGAATATAAAATAAAATTTTACACCCTAAATAAGGGTGTATCTATTTAAAAGGACTTTAATAAGTATTAATTGAGCCGGTAAGGTCCTTCCAATCCAAGTCTCATACTTTTGACACCCCTGTAAAGCTGTGATTCTGAAAAAAATTCAATTGTTGCAAGATGAAGAAATACGAGTGTACATTTTGTCAGAAGCCATTTATAAACAACAGCCGATTGTATACTCATATAAGAGGACACATATTTATGCAATAGAGAGACTGCAGGGTAAAAATTTACACTCAATTATTTGCATCTTACAAAAATTAAATGATACATGCTAAAAATAAAAATAAATCAGCTATTTAAAAGGAGTTTAACAAGGATTAATTGAGCCCGTAATGTCGAATCCAAGTCTCAGGCAGGCTTTTGATATTCTTGTAAACCTGTCGTTCAAACAAAATTCAGTTGTGGCAACATGAATAAATACGAGTGTACATTTTGTCACAAGTCTTTTAAAAACAACTCCAACTTATACACCCATATACGAGGACACATTGCTGAAAAACCATTTAAATGCGAATTTTGTAGTCGCTGTTACACATCTTCCTCATCTTTAAACAATCATAAAGAGAGTCACAACAAGCAAGATTTAAAATGCTCAAAATGTGAAAAAATATTCACACGTAAGCAATCCTTATTGAGTCATCAAGAAACACACAAGGGAAGGAAATTTCCTTGTAAACTTTGCAACAATAAATTATTCAAATCGTCTTACTCATTACATGACCATATTAGAAACTGTCACAGAGATGATTTGAAAACTCACAAGTGCCAACTTTGCGATAAAAAGTACCGTCGTAAAAATGAACTTGTAACCCATATAAGAAGTCACACTGGAGAAAGGCCTTTCCCATGCAATTTGTGTGACAAAACATTCTTCGCTGCAAAAAATCTTAACATCCACATGTATGTTCATTTACCTGAAAAAAGGTTCAAATGTCATAAATGTGGAATTGGCTATAGAATGAATAGCCATTTAAACCATCACAACCGCATTGTCCATTCTGGATTAGGTCCCAAAACATCCAAATGTCAACAATGTGGCAAAAGTTATCAAAAGTTGAGGCAACACATTGACCGTGTACACAACAAAACTCAACATCCAGGAAAGAAATTGATTGAATGCAAAATCTGCAGTAAAAAGTACTACACACAAGAACAATTCAATAATCATTTAAGATACCATAATAGGTCTTATCCTTGTTACTTTTGCAAAAAGTCTTATACTGCCTTATATATTCTTGTTGCCCACATTCAAAGTCATACTAATGAGCTGATTTGGAAGAAATGTAATTTCTGTGACAAATCATTCTCCAAAACTAATAACCTCAGCCAACATGTAAACTTACTACATAACAAAAATAAGAAGAAACATCAATGCACGTTTTGCTTAGCTGAACTTGCATCCAAAGGCTGTTTAGCCGAACATATCAAGTCTGTCCATTTAAAAGAAAAGCCTCATAAGTGTACAAAATGTGGGAAGGATTTTGCACAACGTTCCGGACTCCATTATCACATTCAAGCTATTCATTCAGTTGAAAATGTTCGAGATGTTAAATGTACAATTTGTA